>DWHP01003758.1:0-13106 GCA_018247895.1 Parnassius honrathi
CGGCAACGCACCTGCAATTCCCCTGGTGTTGCGGTTGATCATGGGCGGCGGTAGTCACTTAACACCAGGTGAGCCGCGTGCTCGTTTGCCTCCTCTTCTATAAAAAAAAAAAAAATTAATTTAGCCTGTACTAACATGATGGAGCGTGAATAAAGCTAAACGTTGTGAAAAGATGATTTTTTTTTCATCAGAATCCATTTTCTTTTGGTCCCAAGTCCAAAGGTATCGTTGATACTATCGTCTGTCCTTGTTTTGGGGAGAGTTTCAAAAAAACCCTGTATAATATATAGAATCTTATCATTGGATCTATAATTTGTCGGATTACAAGGTACTCTGTTGTAAAAATTCCGGACTAAGGGGTCTTAGGCAGTACTCTATAATCCGACAAATTCGATAGTCCGACACTGTCCTGCGAAATGTTTGTCGGATTACCGGGGTCCACTGTAATTAAAAAAGAAAAGAGTTTATGATTTATAATGCAAACAAATACATGAATATATAATATTCAATGTGTTATATCCGCGATATATAAAATCTTATATTTAACCATAACAGGGATAAAGATACCAAAAACTATTTTATTTTTAATTTCACGCATCAACTTCTCTCTTTCACATTAATAACAAAAATGATAGTAGCAGCTGGATGGGAATTTAATAGGTTTATTATGTAGTTTTGCTATATCTTCCCATGCTGTATTACGTTCGCAATGTTCAACACATTTAATTACATTACAGACATATTTATCAAAACCACCTGCAAGCAAACTTATAGTGATAAGCTGTTGTTCTTTCTTCAGCTCTCGTCGACGGTGATACCTGGTTATTGCAAGGTATACTAGTAGTGACTAGACATGGAGACCGGGGGCCCCTTACTCACCTCAAGGGTGGTGATAAACTTCCATGTGACACAGAACCAGTTTCAGCTCTACTCAAAAGGTATAACATGAATACTGAACAATTTTTTTACTGTTACCACTTAAGATATTCCTGCTCTATTGTAGTGTGGGTGTGGAAATAAATTTAAATTATTATTTTTTATTTATTTTCACATCGCAAACAGGTACAGAATTATTGATGACAAACATGCAAATGTATTTGCATGCTATCCATAGATGGCTGAAAAAGTTGAACTACACTTTACAATAACCACCTTAATGTACCCTTTTTCAAGGCAAATAAATCTTCATTTCATTTCTTCATTTCATTTCATTTCATTTCATTTGTTAAACTATAAACGTATTGAACCCTAGCCAAAGGATTTCACTGTCTTGGGTAGATGGCCATAACCAATCATACAACGTGCAGCTACAATGGTGACTTTAATTTTACACACGGGTAGGGCTAGTGCCCATTAACCATATTAAATTTGATAAGTTAAAATAACTCGAAAATCAAAAAGAAATTTTTTTTTCAAATAAACTAAATAATGAAAATGTTACTAAAATTGGGATCACCCTTGCAAAAATTCATTCATAAAATTACCTAGTTAACTCTGGAGTGGCAACGCGTCATTTCGCGAGCTGGCAAGCGCGCAGCGAGTCTGGTACCTACAACCTTGTACTCGTGATGGTCCGTACATATTGACTCCCGCCAAACGCGCAGATTTTCGTGTATGGGTGCCCAATGTGGCAGATTGTGCTGGTTCCACATGCCGTTTCTGGTGAACATGCTTTCGTCAGTCCAACAAATTTGGGAAAGAAAGTCACAGTCCCCTTAAAGTTTACTCAGTAACTACTGACAGTAATTCACTCTTATTAATTTATCACGCGCATGTTACTTTTGTAACCTTCAATGGGTACCACTTTGTGCGCTTTAAATGTCCGCATATTAAGCTGCTGTGTAGTTCAGATGTGTATTTGCCATCACGATCACAGGTTCACACAAGCACTAATAGCACAAATAAAGGCGTCCGTATCGCAAGAGATGTAAACGTACCTACTAGATTAGAAAACGAAAACAAAACAAAGCGTTTTTATCGCAGTACCATAACATAATTACACAAAAATTAATAAATAAAACAATAGGTAAGCCTCTTTTTCGCGGAAACATTCACAAAAATATTATCCGACGTAATTATGGGCATTACTGTGAAGATGTGTGTCAAGGACACGGATTCGGCGACCACTAGAACTCCAAAAAAATAATTTGATTTCGGTGCGGCGGGGTGAGAGGCACATGTCGTCTGCGCCACCCGCTTGCTGACAAAGTTTCTTTGCTTTAATAGTATTGCTTATTCGTTATTTCAATGATGCGATGTTATGATCCGTGGCCCCACCAAATGACCGCTGCGCGTCAGTTCTCTAAGTACAGGTTGCTCTAAGGTGCTATTTTCTAAAATTTCAAATAAATCTGTAAATAATAACGTTTTATGGAAATATAATACCTTCATGAAATGAAAATGTGAAAATGTACATGTGTGTTAAAATAAAGTCACCGTTGTAGCGCACGTTGTATATGGTATTGGTCATGTAGGTCTGTCTCACTATTTCATAATACATTTATATTATAAAATAGAGATACCAGCATTGAGGAGCAAATCTGGTATCTTAATGGCTAATCCGACTTTCCATCTTGGTAAAGTTACAGCCTATATACGTCCCACTCCTGGGCACGGGGCTCCGCTCATTTCTGAGAGGGAGAATATGATAAATTCTCCAGGCAAACTCACCCAACAAAGGGATAAGCTCACGTACAGTTATGGACTATGGGCTGATAATGAAGAAGGAAAGAGGCTAATGACCAGAAATGGAATATATATGGCAAATGTTATTATAAACGACGGGATAATAAAATAAAAATAAGTTAAAGTAGTAACAAAATGCGATAAAATCCGTAAATAGTAGTTTTATTCAAAATGTTATTATTATGTCATCGCATAGTGGTAGAGTAAGAATATTCACTATCCCATATCGTCTTGTGGGTGCCATTAGAGGTGACTCAGAGAAACTGAAACAGGAGATGGGTAGCGACATCTTCCTGATAACAACTTAAAACAATAAATCCCCCCCTCCTCCGCCCCCTCTCCGAATGAGGTAATCTATGGGGAAGGCCCATGTTCAGCAGTGGATTTTTATAGGCTAAATAAATTGGATGAAATGGTTAAGGACTAAATTCAAATACGCCGTTGGTGATATCTCACGCTATATCCTATATAACTATATAACTCTTAAGATATACGTTTTAGGGGGATAAGTCGCTCGCGTCCGTAGGCTTTGGCCACCTAAGCCTAGGCCCACCCTACACGTGTCCCCCGGGTGGTGCTAAATGAGCGACAAGCCGATAGCACAGACTCGGCTACTCGCCGTGGTAGCGGCATAAAATATACTACTCCATATTTCGCACCATGAGGAACAACAAAGTTACATTTGCAGTAAATAGATCTGTGTACCCATATATGTATAATATAATGGAATAACAGGTGCGTTGTTGGTATTCATGACGTAGAAGGTACTGGAGAGAAAAGAAGTAGGACTATCTACAAAAAGAAATGAGATGCCATCAAAACATAACTTGTAAAAAAAACCAAGTCTCGCAACTCAGTTCTAACGTAAAAGTTGTGAGATCCAAGTAATACCAAGTCGGTAAATTTGTCCTTGCTTAAGGGTCCTTCTGTTTTAAGGTATTACGTAATTAGCTAACCTAACATCATCTTGTAGTGACCATATCAATGTTAAAATCTTTTATGTTTTAAATAAATAGATTGTATATATAAAATACAAATTAATTACTCTACGCATTTAATACAACTACACTTGGTTTGTAAAAGATATTGTACGATAAATAAATTAGGGAGCTCTATATTTTACAACTATTTCGGCCGCAAATACAAACATGTTCTTGTTAATTTCGAACGTGTCAACAACGTAGGGTACCTACGTTAATAATTCTGTGTTAGAGCGGACACACAGGGATTATCTTGCTCATATTCTAAACGATATGGAGCCCTATCACTGTTTTTATACGATAAGGCTGACAAACGAGCACACAGTCCACCTGATAGTAAGTGGTTGCTATGACCCATAGACAGGCAGATGCGTTGTCACCCGTGAAGACTAAGATGCAATGCCTTATTTCCAGTAAAAATCGTATCCGATACTCTACACTCAACATACGAAACACATCAGCGTTAATCTGATATTTAGGCTGGTATTCTGAGAGAGTGGTCCTACCCCGGTTGAGCCGACCCATTCGTGCTACATGGCTCTAACAAGTAGCAAACTTTTTGTTAGTTTGTGATATAATCTGGTTAGACGAAAATCCAATAATAAAACAAGCAGTCTCACAACCACCATTCTTTACATTGTAAAATCTTACAATAAAATAAGTTGTAAAATGCTTAAAACGTTGGTTCCTGAATGGTTTATGTTTATAATTGGCCCCAAAAGGTGGCACTGTCGTCGAGTTCCAGGAATCACCCATGCAAAGCCGGCGCGGATCTCTAGTTAAATATGTAGATCACATAAATAAAGGGGGTTAAAATGAGCCTGCGGCTTTTCAAACCGAAATAATTTAATTGGTATAATTTAACTTAAATTAATGTAGTAGATATAAAAACATAATAAAAATTGTGCGTGTCAGCTTCGGCGCTTGACTGGAGTATTCTTTTGAAAAACGATTGTCTTAAAACATATACAATAGGCAATTGAAGTAAATGAACCCATAAAATAGTCTATATTGATTTCATAAAATATATTACACAAATTATATTACATAAAATATATGACTCATATAACACTATTCATAAAGCGCTATATGTCATAGCGCTTTATGCGCGAGTATGTTGTGCAGAGAAATACCATAGCGGCTTCACATTTTGTTGAGGTGAAGTGGGCGACAAAAGCAGATTTTTCTCGTTTTATATGGACTCTTTGGTCGGCCCGCGCGCTAGTTAATCGCACAGTATTTATTTGATATTTAAAAAAAGGGAATGTACTCTTTCATTGAAAAATACACCCATAATTCACTCACGTATTTACTGGTGAACACATAGCTTGAATTTAATTTAAATTGTTTTCATTAGATTCGAACGCTTCACTCAGTGGACGTACCTAACATTAGATCGGCGTAGGTGGGGATTTCACAGCAAGCACAATAATTTGGGTTCACTGCATCAGCATTCCAATTTGAATTATTGCAGAAATCGAAAACGGTTAAATTTTAGTAAAAATTGTAAAAAAATTCAGTGAAAACGCATGCGAATTCTACGATCAGTGTAAATATCATATATAATTGTTATTATCTAAAACTGATATCATACCATTACATCGCACGGGTTCCGTATGAGACGACTGTGGGATATGCCAGAAAGATCTTGTGGCTTCCGATAGATAACGGTATAACATTGTACGCGGTAGAGCCATTTTGCTGCTATGTTATGGTTGTAGTACGAATGGGAAGGACAATGCTCTCGTAAAGTTTCTAGAAACAAGACATTTTATCTTTCTCGCAATTCCTTTCTTAAGCGAGGATAAATGTAGATGTTTATGGGCCAAAGCATTCACATACACAGAAGGATCATGTGATCGTTTGACACCCTTATTCTGTAAAAAATAATTTCACTTATGCCAGGCGTAAAATACTCAGATCGGTGACGACAGAGCTTCGTCAAAAATATAAGACGACACCGATCGTCAGTGCAACTGCCCAACATGACGATATAAATATACAGCGAAAGAAGCCCACGTAACTTTAAGAACGACCTTATAATTAAAGAAATAAACTTATCTTGCATTCGTATAGCGTCTTTCACTCGAACAAGTTAGCTTAAACAAGACAAAGGCAACGTTAACCCGTGAGCAAAGCCACAAAGTTCTGTGTCTCTCAGGCATCAATAAATATACAGACAGGCATAATAATTTATAAACCGCTGCTCCATGGAGCTGTCGCTGTCTTTGTATTTAATCATACTTTCTTTGGTTATTTAGGATATTTTATTCATTACTTAGACAATATTACTTCAATACGATGTACGAGTAGTTTAAATTTTTAAATATATTTTATTACTTTGTTACCACCGAGAACTATATACCAATCAATGTTATGTTTAAATGATGTATAATACGATTATTAGGTTACGTATATAGATATGATAGTGTTTATTTCTGACATCATTCAGCTCTTTGTTATCACTAATGGCAAAAGCGAGGAGAAGATGCAGCCATATATTTTTTCAAGTATTGTGGGTTATGTATGAAGCTTCTAGCGGATTGAGTCGTTTTATATCTATGATGTGTTCTTGATGATTTCAGCCATAGTGAGCTTCCTGGATATATATTAAGCGTTACCACACACTAGTGCAATGCAAATTTGTTCCGAACCCTTATGATGAATTTAGTAAATAGTACCTGAGAGACCTGGCTTTGCTTGGCGTTAGGAAAAAAAATATCCCAGAGTTGAAACTTACCTTAATAATCTTGGAAAGTATAACATTATCTAAATACAAAGTTACTTTACTAAGCACTAAATATAAAACATACACATTTTGTAATAGTAAAATTTTAATGAAATGGCAGTTTGATAAAAAATATTGTATATCAGTAGTGAAGAAAACATAAAATAAGCTGTCAATTTTGTTGACCCTGTGCCGTTCGTCAGACAATTGCATTTCACTTTAATGATCTGCACACTATTATGAAAATGCTAATGGAAATATATGTTTGACAAACTTGGTGACTATCAACAAGGTTATCAAACAAATATTTTTTGTCGTTGTAAATGTAATATAATGACCATTTTAAGTACTCTGCGTGCTTTCAAAAACTGCACTGCGCTATTCCCACCCAACGCATTGAACTTAGACTGAAAAAGAAAAAGACATATATCGCCCCCCTTAACGGAGTGGTATTAAGGAGGATTTCTTCACGTATAAATAAGGTTAACTTGAAGAATAAGATGGAAGTCCTTGCAACAAGTAAAAGGTCTCCGATTATCGACAGTAAGTACACAAAACTTTGCTTTGCGATAGGAACAAAAAATATTCTTTTTCTTAATAATCTTGGAAAGTAAAACATTATCTTAATACAAAGTTTCGTTCAAACTTTTAAAGCCGTTTTAGAAAAACCAACCGCATAAATCACCATACGGAATAAGAATATATATAACCATAAAATATTTATTTAAGGCGAGAATAGAACCCATGTTTCCCATCAAATGCGCAATCACCAATATAACCAATCCAAAAATACAACCAAATAATGGTTGACAACTGTTATTAGGCTTTCCACATAGACTAGCTAATATGGGAGATAATTGCCATAATTGCGATGCTTGCGTCCGAAGGGTGTCGAAGTTTGTTATCCTTATCAGCCGTTATCAGAAAGAGGCCGCTTTCCATCTCCTGGCTTGTATCCCTCTGTCGCTTCTTTAGACACCCATGTGACGATATTAGTTGGTGCATATATTTTCACCGATGGAACGCGGTTACGCATACACACACACACATCCATTTCATCCGCTGAGTATCGTAAGAGGCGAATGGAAATGGAAGAGGAGCTGGAAGTGGAAGGAGAGGGAAATGGAAGAGGAGCTGGGCAGCAGTATCTTCCTGACAATATATAACACAAATAATTAAAAATTGCGGTGGACAACCTGCGTGCCAAGCGAAGCAACTACGGCTATGTCCAGTAGTGGATTTTTGATAGCCTGTAATACTTACGTACCTACTTAATGTAATGTAGGTTCTAACTATTACATTATATTTAGATTAAAATACATAAAAAGAAAAAGGAAAAGAAGCAGTTTTCTCTTTCTCTTTCTCTTCTTATCTTTACTGACATATAAAAATATAAAATTGCTTGAAAGTATGTATTTCTAAGTTTATTAGTAGAAGGAAATCTCGTAGACTGCTAATGTGATTTTCAAAATTATTTCACTGATAGAAAGCTACATTATTTCTAAGTGACGTGGACTATATCATAATGTAATAAGAAAAAATGCAGTAAGTCATAGTCGCAGAACAGTACACCGTGAGTAGTGGTAGCCTATTACTTGTGGCGGTGCAAATCTTCTCCCATACAACACAAAAGAAGGCACACGTCTAGGCACTCCCTAAGAGTAATATTTTCTTGGAAGGGGATGGCAAAACGATAAATTTTATTTTCTATTGACGATTCTTAGCTCTCTTTTGGTAGTTTTGTGTTATTCAGTAGCGTAATTTACTACCTTACTTTATTGAATACTATAAAGTTCTCTTGTGTACTAAATACTTGAAACTTTTATCAGCGAGAGTCTTCTTTTTGCGATGAAACTAATTCGTAATTCAAATTCTGTCGGGAGCTAAGTACATATTATAATAGTATCGTATATTAGTTATGTTTACAACTTTGTTAGTATTTATGAGAAGTATTTATTACTTTTTATATTTATTTCTAAATCTTTGCTCTTGTTACGAAAGCCGGGTGTTTCCTGCCACTGCCACAGGCAGGTATTACAATGTTGATAGGTTTTTTTTATAGAATAAGGGTGACAAACGAGCACACTGTCCACCTAACGGTAAGTGAATACTGTCGCTCGTAGACATCATTCATTTAAAAATCATGATTCAATTAAAAATCGAAACGCAGATTCGTTATCATCCCTGAGGACTGAGACCTTTTTTCTAGTAAAAAGCCTCTCCAGTTGTCTACACTCACCACACAGCAGTATTAAGACAAAATGGTATCGTGTTCACGTAGGTTTTAAGGGGGTGAAGCAGACGCAGGCGGGCGATCGGCGCAATTTGTCTACCCGTGTGGCAATGGTGACGCATAAGGATGGGCAAGTGAAAAACTATATCGATATGTATTGTATCGATATCTTTAAACAGTACCGATAAATTCACGTGATAAATATATTTTTTTATAGGATAGGGTGACAAACTAGCACGCGGTCCACCTGATGGTAAGTGGTTGCTATGGCCCATAGACATTTACATCTATCCTCATTTGCGAATCAAAATGCAGATGCGTTGTCAGCCTTGAGCACTAAGATACAATGTCTCTTTTCTAGTAAAAAAGGTCTCCGGTTCTCTACACTCACCATACGAAACACAGCAGCATTAAGCTACTATTTTACACTGGTATTCTGTGAGAGTGTAGTTCTATCCCGAGCCAACCTATTCGTGCTACGACTATGCTACTAATATAAATATTAAATACAGCATGGCTCTACCACGTATTAAATCTCCTTTTATTTTCAGTTATCCTTTTTATGAGGAAATTTACGGGAAGTCCTATGTTGAGGAGTCAAATGAGACATTCCATTTCAGTAATCAGAAGCATCCGTAGCCTTCTTTGCTTAAAGTTGGTTGCCCCACCATCAACTTGGGGGAAAATACTACCCCACCATGAATATCCTTCATGGTGAGGTAATATTTTGTTCATGCAATAGTGGATACAGCGATCACCTGTAATCCTAAAGACGCATGTATCATTAATTCTAAACTCTTCCTTTTTATTTTTTTATAGGATATGGTGACAAACGAGCACACAGTCCACCTGATGATAAGTGGTCGCCCATAGACATCTACATCTATCCTCGATTACGAATCAAAATGCAGATGCATTGTCATCCGTGAGGACTAACATAGAATGCCTAGTATCCAGTAAAAAGGATCTCCGGTTATCTACACTCACCATACGAAACACAGCAGCATTAAGCTAACACGTTACGCTGGTATTTTGTGAGAGCGTAGTCCTTCCCCGGTCGGGCCGACTTATTCGTGCTATAACTATACTACTAATATAACTGCAGCATAGCTCTATTATCAGCAGCGCAAACGAAATTGTTTGACGGCTCTGTGGAACAATGGTTTAGCATTGAATTGCGGCACTGAGCACGCACGGAACAAATATTTATAGAGCCAATAATATTAGGCCGCGTCTGCATGTTTGTAGTTGTGCAATCTATGTATTTTTAGAAGAAAAATATATAGTTCTAATAACATTTCATAAATCAATTTAAAAAATGTAATAAGTGCTGATTAACCTCGTGCTCGGCGGTGAAGGAAAACATTGTGAGGGTATCTGTATATTAGAGCGCGACGGATTTAATATCCTGTAAAATGTCCAAAAATTTGAGCATAATTTGACTTAATACCATTCACATCTTTATCGTAACGGCAATGTTATGAATTCTCTTACATCACTACTACACTGTAATACTTGATATAAACGTCTGTATTCACTTTGATTAGTGACTAGTGCAGATGATTAGTGTAGGTGCTTCGTGATTAGAAGTAAACAAGTGTAGACAGCGATTGATTAGTGCAAGTGATTAGTAATCTGCGTAGTAAAGTGATTAGAAGCGTGTTCTATTTTTTTGCGAGTGGACTGCGAGTACCTACGTCCCCTGCTTCCTCCGTTCCCCTAACTCGCAGTACGTCCTTCACTAAACACGTCTGGACAACAGTGTTTAGTGTTTAGCGTCGGACGAACGATTGTGTTGCTAAAGTAGCAAAATGGACTGAAGACGTAAGCTATAAATTTGTGCAGGAGTATCTAAAAAATAAATGTCTTCACAATAGTAACTAACCTAACAGCAAAATTAAAGGAGCATGACGTGTGGCATTTCTACGTATAAGTTAAGCTTTGAACATACCGGGGTTTGGAAGTAAAGAAGTTTATACTAAGAAATAAATAATTAAAAAAAATCAAAAACCCGACTGCAAAAAAGACAATTTAAAAGTAATGCACTAAAAAGATCGAAACAAGATTGAGAATACAAAAAAAATAATCAAAAAAATAAACTATAAACAAAGTAAACTCTACTTCGGTTTAACAGACTATATGAGCTGAAAACCTAAGTAAAATAATTCTGGACTACGCCTACGGAGTAGGAGTATCAGAAAAAGCGCGTTAAAAGAGGTGCCAACTCCGGGGCACACGTTTTCAGCACAATAGGAGGCCATCAGGCCCTCTTGACTTGTTGACGTCCAGGGAGAAGAGCGCTCTGTGCATCAAGCGTTGGATAAACGACACATCCTGTATGGAGCACTCACACCACGAGATGATCGGAGCTGTGTTCCCCCGTCATCAGGAGTCAAGTTGGACGCAACGAAAGAGCCCAGCAGATCGGCTTTGTCCTTTGTGGCGTGGGCCAGTGAGTCGTGCTCCCCGTGCAGAGATGGCTGTCAGAAGTTTCCTTGGACGGCCTTGGCGAGAGACCAGAATGCACGTGTTCCCGAAGGAAGACGACTAGTTTCTTGCCAATCTTGTCTTTGCCTTGACAATGACACTTTTGAAGGACCTAGAGGTGGAATTATACTTCTTTTTAAAGGCGCTGGTATTTCATCACAAGAGGTCGATGCGTTATCCCAGGCCTGGCAGCACTCTTGCTTATAGCGTAACGCAATTTTGCAGGAGCGACCAAACCATAGCTGGGATCTGCCTCCGATAGATACTACAGATGATGGAATAAAATGTTCCATTCCCTGTAGCATCCCATAAGTGACAGAATCAGCAAAAACGCTGGTATCGGCGAGAAGGAAACTAGCCACCAATAGTAGGGTGCAAAAAAGATCGCATTCCGTCCTAAACGGTGACCTATAATGCCAAACACGGCTGCAACCTGCAGAATGCAACTGCGAAGGGAGCGTGAGTAGAAACGTGCTCCGCATCAGACAATGGTCCCAGGAGCTAAGAGAGGCATCGACGGAAACCTGATATCCGTCCTGATGAGAGGTCAGCAGAAGGTCTAACAGGGAAGGTACATGATTTTCCACATTTGGGAGCCGCGTAGGAGAGGTAACCAGCTATGTCAGACCATAATATGCCAAACCAAAATCATAAACAGATCTACCCGCATGGTCGGTTAAACGCCAACCAAGCCATTCAACGCGGTGGGGCATCACGATCTCTGTGGATGGTCACTGTTGTAGCAAGGAGTCTGCAGCCATTTGGACGTGATCGATGAATCAGTCTGTGTTGGCATTGCCGCTATGGGATCTAAGGCACCCGTAGACGCGAGGTTGGTCGTCGCTGTCTACGCGCAGCCATAAGATGCTTTCCATGTTGCCCGTACTTTTAAGGCTGCCGAGGTATCGAAAACAGATGTATTCTCTGACGTACACGCGAACTCCAGCCCGGTGGACAAAGGAGTGTTCTAATTTGTACCCAGGGTAGGAGAGATACCAAGTAACAGTCGGAGAGGTCACCTGTGTCTCGGTTAGGAAGAGCAAGGCCGGCTTCACCGTTTCCAGACGGTAGTGGATGACGTTAAGGTTTGAATGAATTTGTATTATATATAAGTAGTAGCTTAATGCTGCTGTGTTTCGTATGATGAGTGTAGAGAACCGGAGACCCTTTTTACTAGAAACGAGGCAGTCGATATTTGTCGTCACGGGTGGCAACGCATCTGCATTTTAATTCGTAATCGAGGATAGATGTAGATGTCTATGGCCCACAGCAACCACTTGTTATCAAGTGGACTGTGTACTCGTTTTTCACCGTATCCTATTAAAAAATGTTTGGGGGGGGGGATTAGGCCTGCAGCCACCTTCACTCACCAGACAAAATGTAGAAGCAGAGCTTCCACTTCACGCTGGTCTTTTGTGAGGTCGTGGTACTACCCCGGTTCGAGCCGGCCCCTACGTGCAACAACAAAGGCTGCCGCGTGGTTCTATCACTTACCATCAGGTGGAGTGTGCGCTCGTTTGTCACCCTTATTCTATAAAAAAATATGATACTGTAACGCCATTTCTCGGAGGCTTTTAGATAATTCATATTAAAAAAAAAACCTTATTTTTATAATAATTATATTTTGGAAAGATTAGAAATTTAGGAAAGATTATAAATTTAGGAAAGACTTTGAATGACTCTGCTAATTTCTCTTACCGTTAATCGTTCTTAACGTAACCGGAATATGTTATTAAATTCCGAAACCTGCAGTGTAAGAAGGCTTTTACATAGAATTACAACTTCGAAGAATGTAGAGCAAGTAAAGCGATTTGCCAAAGGTGAACATAACTTAAAACAACTTTAATTGCGTAGATGTCATTGCCACCTGCCAAGCGTAGTAACTATGCCTAATGTCTCCCTTTTTTTTGAGTCTATGGAGTTGGAGGCCTATGTTCAAAAGGCCTTGTTAGGCCCTAATGATTGAATGAAAAAATTGTATAATATATTAGAA
>DWHP01003759.1:0-13106 GCA_018247895.1 Parnassius honrathi
GCACTTAAAATTGCAATTAACAATTTCATTGGTGCCGGCGGGGATCGAACCCGGGTTACTCGCGTTCTGTTATAGTTGCAGCGAGTGTTAACCATCTGAGCTACCACGGCTCTTAGCCTTGCATAGTTGGTCGCACATAATACTAGTAGAAAGGGACTAAAATGACGTCTATCCGACTAGAAGCGATAGAGGAAAACTGAAACAGGAGATGAGCAGCGTCATCTTCCTGATAACAACGCAAATTATAAAAAAATGCAGTTACCAAATCTAAGCATGGCAACTGTGATAAAATTTCCCTTGAAGCAAATTATGGGAGAGGCCTATGTTAGCAGTGAATTTTTTAAAGCTAGATTGAATAAAATTAATAGAATTATTTAAAAAAAAATGGTCATGTGTGATTCAATTGTTTCAGTATTGTACTACTGTAAAATTTTACAAATAAAAATTTTGAAATTGACGAGTATTATATAACAGTAAAATAACAGAACTAGCAAATTATAGAGGGTTAATACGTGTGTTATACGAAACAAAATGCGGGGTTGGAAATTAAGGACTTGCACGTATAGTTATTGCCCTTAAGTACAACGTGAAGTAAATAAAATCGGCACAAAGTCAGGGCATGTGTAATTTGGCTTGTCGAAACCTCATTTACGTTGCAACGGTCCGGCCTCGAGCGGTGCTAATGTACACGGCGATTCTTTGTCGTAAATAAAGCAAAAATAATTTTAAAATAATGTAAAAACGTTGAACGGGAAGCAAAAAGAGTGATGGGTTGGTCCACCACACCCTCGAGACGTGGAGTGATCGGCTACAGTAATTACACTGTCATACTTCTAAAGATTACAAATATTAAATTCGTATTTTTATATATGCAGTTAATGGGAACGAAAAATAAGCTTTTCGTTTAATGGAAATAATGTTGTTATAGCTTTTTGACTTGTTGTACGGATTATATCCTTGATGATTAAGTAGCGCAGTGGTTAAGCTTTTCGCCGTAACTCTATGGGTCATGGGTTCGAATTGCACACGAAATAATATTTTAGACAGAAAGGTCGCACTACACTGAAGTTATCTAAGTTGGTTTTCTACATAGGATAAAGAGTAATGGGTTAGCCCACCACACTCTCAAGACGTGGAGTGATCGGCCACGGTAATTACATTGTCATACTTCTAAAGATTACGAATATTAAATCGGTATTTTTATAAATGCAGTTAATGAGAACGAAGAATAAGCTGTTCGTTAAATTGAAATAATGTTATTATAGCTTTTTGATTTGTTGTACAGATTATATCCTTGATGATTAAGTAGTGCAGTGGTTAAGCTTTTGACTGTAACTCTATTTCACGTAGTTCACGGTCACGGGTTCGAATTTCATACGGAATAATATTTCAGACCTACGAATAACCGTTTTTTGGATTTTCGTCAATTTGTAATTTGTCTATGTATAACGCCTCCATGATAGAAAAGTCGTACTACACCGAAGTTACCCAAGTGGGTTTTCTACTATTATTAATACTAATAGAAAACTATAATGAAATGAAATGAATGAATGAAATCTACGACAAATCAGGTGACAATCGCGTGATTTAACGTTGGGATTTTCCTATCATCGATCTGTAATAAATTAGTGATCCTATCAATTTTTGACGTCGCGTGGACTTTACAACATAATATGCATATATATATTATGATTTACTAGCTCGTCAGGCAGACGCTGTTCTGCCCTCTTCGGCAACTTTTTGTCACGTTCTATTAAAAATCCTTAAAATCGTAAAAAAATCTCGCAAGTTGAACCGAACTGCACACGGTGTGTAAATTTGATTAAAATCGGTTAAGTAGTTTAGGAGTCCATCGCGGACAAGTAACGTGACACGTAATTTATATATATTAAGATTGAAGTAGAAATACAATAAACTAAAAAAAATTGCAATTATTTTAATTGCAAAAGTTGATTTCAGACGCGCAATATCTTGCCTTCAATTTGTTCCATTCCCACTGCCAAAAAGAACACTGCTAGAGTGATATAAAATTCATTGTTATTGTTGTATGTTTTAGGAGTTTTTAACTTACCTTTCTTTCCCATATCGAGCCTCCAATTCGTCGTGATGACTTATAATCATGAAAATGAATGTCGACGAAATTGACAGCTGGCAGCCAATCAGGCATCCCGTCTCTATATTCTCTCGACTCGTTCAAAACTTTTCGTTCTTGGTTAAAGAATCTCCTAGTGTTTTTCAGTTTCTTCATAATCTTCCTCGTCGCGTTCTTGTAGTGCTCCACGCTTGGGTTTCTCGGTCGTTTTAACGACGACATGTCTTTGGTTAGTTGCGCCATGTTCTCGGGCTGCCGCCTTTGATGTCGCCGCTTGTGCTCAACGGATCGAGCCTCGATCGGCATCACGCACATAACTATTACTAATACTGATAGAGCTACCAATAGCCTTTTAGGAAAACCTGTAACAATGAAATATTTCATATTACTTTATATTAATAATTCTAGGAGCTTGTTAAGTTATACAGAAAGATATGTTATGAGAATACACGATTCTCTCATACGCCGTGCTTTCTTGTGGCGGCTGGGAGTCTGAGGAGTCACATAAAAAATAATAAGCTCCATGATTATCGTAAGCGCATTTCTACGACGCACATATTATGTGCATAAAGTGCTCGTACAATCTCTAGGGCACTTTCTCGAGACCATTAAGCCTCGGGTTGGATCTCAAACGTGATTTTTTAACCAATTGCTTAGTTCATTGTGGAAGTTTTTCGTGCCTATGAGAGTTGTATAGTCTAAGGTATACTTTTTCGTTCGATGCAACGTTTGACTTTTATCGAGCTTTTGAATCTTTGTGTCCGTGCCATAAAATATGTTTTATGTTCCGGCCCTAGCGATTCTTTGGAACATTGGTCAGAGAAACACAACCGACTACGAGCATTCCGCTTTGTCCGACGCGAGTGCTAAAACGTAGAAAGTAAACCCTTTCATGCCGTTTTCGAAGTTTTATTTGCTACGAATTGTAAAGGACATAAAGTTGTTGACTTTTATTTATAAGTCTATACAACTTTACTATGTCATTATATTTTAATAGGAAGGGCAGATTACATTTTGAATATATTTCTCGTACAATTTATAAACTTGAGGTAACTTTAATAATAGTGGTTATTATAGATTAACGTGTTATTTCAAATTAACTTTACTTATTTAATATAAGTATTTTGTAAGACGTCGTAGCTAAAGGGCCGCCGATAATTCGCTAGCGGGTAACTAATTTTTAATTCCATCTCCACTATTACATACCAATGAAAATGTTAATTGCAATTCCACAAGCTGATGACGTATTATCAGCTTGTGGAATTGCAATTTACGTAAGAATCAGCAGTAAGAACTGAAACGAATAGGCAGTCTTATTGTTCCTTAATTATTTATTTCGTATTAAACAATAGGTTAATATTTTAAATATCAAAACTTTAATTTTAGGTAAAAGTATTTTTCTCTGATGTTGTAAAATCCTGCAATATTTTTTGTGAAAAATAATAACGTTAGAAATAGAAACATATCAAAGGTGCATATTTATATCCTTATAACAGATTATTTAATATTTACATAAACAATCAAAAACTTTCCAGAAGTTTCACATTTCAATGATTTACGAGACCGGTTAGAGTACTATAGGTTGCTTATGTCACATTAGATGAGGATAAGTGGTTTATGGTCACTGAATCATTAGGTCAATCCGTGTCGTTAACAATTTAATATATGTTAAGTAAATAGAAGAGTGTACACAGGCATGATACAGAACGCGCAAAAGTTTGTAGGCTGCTAAATGGCTGGCGGTTGTGTATGACTATTTTTTATACTGCGGCTATTGTTTGTGGGCACTGGCTTAATATTTATATCGGACGCATTGTTGAGATTAAACAATGCTAACATGCATTACCACGAAAACTATACTATTCATGTACATTACGTAGCTTAGTATGGGATTTCCCAACTAAGTATTGCACGGCGGAAAGGTAACTATAACCAGGGTCCAATGGTCAAAGCATATTATTTTATTTATGACATAAATGAACAGCACAATAATTATTTCCAGTTTTATAATAATACGTATATTGCGGTATTGACGTCAAAACGTCTACGTCAATACGATTAGTTTAAATTCGAAATACATACAATAACAAAATACGAATAAAAATTTGATTAAAATTAATTTAGAGACTGCAATTTTTCAGAGAAAGATGTTCCGATGAGTAACTGGAACAATCTTATTGGGCAACAAAATATATTGTTGGTATCGGGTAACATCTCAGTATTGCTTTCAGCGAAAAATCCCTTTGATCGATCGCCGCCGATCAAATGTTATTCATTCCCACACGATTAGCTTGCTAGGCTACACTGAATTCATTCCAAATACGTACTGTCAATTTCTAAAATCGATCGTTTGTCAAACACCGCTCCTACAATTTAAATCTTAAAAAATTAATTGTTTTTAAATTTCATTTTCATGTGTGATAAATATCTGTGAATATTAAAAGTGGACACAACTTTGATGGAAATGCCAATATAATGTTTCCGTAAATATATTAAGAAAATTTATTATTTAATTTTATTTTGAAAATTTCTATTTTTATTTCTATTGTAGCGAGCTAAGAAAATACACGCGAGAAATATGTCATTTTAATAAAATATTAATTTTACTACATTCATAAACAATTTAGATGTAGGTACGTACACTTTTTCAAGAATATACTATAAACAATGTTTATGACAAACACTGTTGATTTCATTCGCTCGGTAATGCAACGATTAATAAATAGCATCACACACCAGTTAAAAAGACATCCATGAACAAGGCATTGATGAAGCTCCTTTGGACAAGTCCATATTCATACAACAAAATAATCCCGAAAACGAAAACACCCAATATTGATAAATCGATATGAAAAACACTGGCTGGAAACACTCGCGGCGAGTATCCAAAGACACTGGGATACTTTTTAAGGGGATCACTAGTGTTGGGACATTCGCACTGACAGCGTGCGTGTACCGCCGACGTGTGGCGAGGAGCGAGTGCGACACTGGCGCACGGGCACTCTCCGCTCGTTGAATGAGCGCCAAAATGCCGCGCCGTACATGAAATAGCCGGTCAAATACTATGCGAAAACCTTTACCCGCCCGCTGGAAAGCGTGCTTCGACCCTTCCGGAGAGGTCCTTAGAACTCAATATTTTTGAAATATGACCAACAAAAGTATATATAGCCTTTCTCCGCTTTACAACATTATTTAAAGTGCTAAGAACGTTAATAGTTGATTATAATTTGAACTAGTACTACGCTGCCATCTAAAGCATTATTACTCCTAAGCCTTGTTTTTTTTTTAAATTTACGAAAGTAGATTAACGAGTAACTTCAATTATATGTAGATAGGGAAGTGGGTATGCTTGTGCAGTGTACAACTGGTGAGGATCAGGGTTCGGGATAGCTCATTGGTTGAATGTGAGTTAGACGAAGGTATCATAAACCATATTTTCTTCAACTGTCCTAAACTATCCTCTTACATCTATCACTAATCACCTTTCGTGATGTAGTCACTCCACCTATAGATTTCAATTCTCTTATAACATAGGTACGCAAACTATTTTTTGTGTATAATTTATGTGATATTATTTATAAAAATAACATAAAACTTTCGGTTTAGGGCAAAGTTTGAATGAGAAATTTGATGATATATTGATTTTATACTTTAGTAGAAAAGTGAACTCGTGTATTGTTATGATAACAGTCTATGATAGACTCTCTTATTTTAATCAAGTTTATCAGTTTTCATTGATAAAAATAAATAATTGCTCTATTTTTATTTTATTATTAAAATTATTTTTCTTCTACATGTTATAATAATATAAGAATTCTTAATTATTAACTATTTTGACAAATTTAAAGAATACAGCAACACTTATTTCATCTTATGTTTAAATTAAAAAAATAAATTTCTAAGTCATTAATACAAACCACTCCGTGCCATTCGCTTTCCACATCTTGTACAAGTGAACAATAATTATTCGGTTAGACGTCGACGCTGAATCATCGATGAGTCTATCCTAAAGCGACTTTTTATCAGACGTTAGTCGCTTAGCCGCGCCGGCACGTGTGTGACATTTATTGATTTAAACCAGAGATATACACCGATAACAGGATAATTAACAAGCGATCGATCGCAAATCGATTTTGTGTAAAATCGATATATCTGGATTACGTTAATGATAAGTACTTTAGAGCGTGATTCGGTCATTGTTTCGGGGATCCTTGAATCCCAACTGAATTTTTAATAATTGTGCCAGACTATATTTTTGTCAATATTTCCAATGTTTTATTCCGGAAGTGTTATTTCAAATATACTTGGACAGAAATGCATAATAGGTTGATGAGTCTGTTTGTACCAACATTTATTACATTAGTTTGTGTTCTATGCACATTCGCAGCCAAGGAAACATTGCAATGTGACTATGTACTGGAGATTATTTACTTCAATTAGTATTTTACATTTTGTGTAAATATAAATAAACCTTATGTAAAATGATTTCAACAAGTGCATTACGTAATTAATGTATTATTATGTTGTAAATTTTTTTATTTTGCACAATAGTTCCTAAGCATTTATTTTAGCGCCGAAAAAAACGAAGCACAGATCTTGTATATTTAATGTTACTTTCGTTTCCTTTTTTACGGTTCAAGTTTGTTGTCGTGAACAAACAGCCAGCAGGACGCGAGAAATAAAACCAAGAACTAAACATGAAAGCAAACTAAGAGATTAAAAATGCAACCCAGAGATGGCAAACGCGTTTCGGAGACCATCTATACCAAAGATGTGTATTCATTAAAGGTAATATATACGTCCCACAGCTGGGCACCGGCCTTCTCTCATTACTGAGGGAATGAGTCGTGGCAGCTAAGGGTTGAAGTACTCGCTGTAAATTCCGGTCAACCGGTCGGTTTTTACGTGGTAGAGCCATGCTGCAGTTATGTTGGTGGTATAGTTGTGGCGCAAATGGGTCGGCACGACCGGGGAAGGACTACGCTCTCACGGAATAGCAGCGTCAAATAGTAGCTTAATGCTGCTGTGTTTCGTATGGTGAGTGTAGAGAACCGGAGCCCCATTTTACTGGAAATGAGGCGTTCCATCTTAGTCCTCACGGGTGACAACACATTAGCATTTGGATTCGTAATCGAGGATGGATGTAGATGTCTATGGGCCACGGAGACCACTTACCATCAGGTGGACTGTGTGCTCGTTTGTCACCCTATCCTATATAAAAGAAAATAACTGTATGCGAGCAACGCTGGTTCGATAAAATTGTCAATTACTATTTTGTGCTTATTTATAACGAGCTCGTCGCGGCGGTGCAAGAAAGCATCGTGAGGAAACCGAAATTTCTGAAAAATCACAATAGGTAGCTTGATAGAAATCTGATACTGTATATTTAGCGTCTAGGATGTAAGTTAATTTTTTTATTATTTAAAACACTAACACCTGTCACAGTCACCCAGATGGATACGCAGAGACTACGGACTTCCATTTGGCACGCACGATCCTGGCACATCTCTCTAGCTTCCTTTACCTATATATAGCTACGCATACATTCTCATCGGTTAAGGGCACTCTTAATTTGGCCTATTTTCAATATATCGCCAATTTTTTCGATAAACTTTTGTCTAGTCCCTTCCAGACTCTTCCGTTCACTTCTGCAACATAAATTTGTTTCGTCACTCTTTCCAGTTCATTCTTTCTATATGGCCGAACCAACGAAACATTCTTTTATTAATCCTGTCATTCAGGTTCAGATTAATTATTTAAATTAACATTTATTTATGTTTGTAAACTAGAAATTAGTCAGGAGGAGCTAGTAAGATGTTATTAGTTCAAGAATTGTGATTCTATAAACATTTGAACGCGCACCACTTGTATTATTTACATTGACACGTTTTTTTTTAAATCTCGTGGTTAACAAGGCAATGCCATTGTACTCGACCGCTTATTGATAGTGTCAATAGAGGATCATTATGAGCTAGATTTATAACATACTGGGATAAGCATTTTTGTAGCTTTTTTCAGTGACGGATGAAAGTAGGCCAGGCCAACCTTGTGCGATCTGTATTTTCAATTTGTTTTAATAACGATTAAAGATGAAACACCTGTAATGTTTTTAATGTAACATAAAAGTGAATTTTGTTTTGATTTTAAAAAGCTATTCTTTTAGTAAACAACTCGTGAGGATTTCACTATACGTAATGCTTCTGTTTTGTAGAAGCTTCTGCAAATTAAATACACAGTTGGCAACACCGGGACGTACCAAATCGATTAATAATGAGTAAGTGAGTGTTTTTGTACCATATTAATGGAGGAGATTCCCAACACCACGTTCCAGCTCTCGTGACGTGATGACACAGCTTTCGTCAATTAGTATTTTTTTACGTGAAAATGAGTTTGCAATTAGCTTGAGGCTTTTCCGGTCGGCGATTATTACCGCTTCAAACGCGCAAGATTTTATTCATTGTATTGTGTACTGATTTTTACAGTGTAGGAATGCGGTGTAAGAATATTCACTACTCTATATCACTGTGTGTCGTAAAAGGCGACGGAGGGAAACAAATCAGGAGATGAGCAGTAACATCTTCCTAATAACGACAAACAATAGAAAGCTGCGTTTGGCGAACCGCTTGCCAAGCGTGGCGATTCTGGCAAGTATCCAGAGGCAATATATGGGGGAGGCCTATACCCAGCAGTGGAATTCAATAGAATGTAACGGTAACGGAATTTTAATATCGAATCATTTTTTAACTTTTCTTTGTCTTTCTCTAATTAGTAACTCAATCTGGCCAATGATTGATTTCGGTTGAGCATTTATGCGAAACTTGCCGTAGTTTAATATAAACAACAGTAATGTTACATGTTGTTCCGTAGATAACAGAAGTAAAATATACAGTACAACATGCGTAAAGCAAGGATGTATAATTTTACAGCGTTGGTATTTCAATACGACTACAATCTCGGCGTCAAGGCAAGATTGAATAGACTTATATTAAGCTCAGTCATTGCGTGTTACTAACTTCACATTCATCACCTTAACATCAGATGAGGCAGTATTTAATCCCTGGATAATAGTATTTATTATGTTTAAAAATAAAAATAAAAGGAACAAAGTTTAAATAATAACTGATTATTCTAATTTTTGTCATAGCAACTACACTTTTTACGTCTTGTAATAGTAATAATTGCGGTAGTCTCATCGGCTGACTCACGGATTTTCCGAATTTTCTGAAAATTGACGGAAAGCCTACAAGAGCGGTGTCGGGTGGCGTTCGTTTCACGGTTAGTCACGCAACTGTCTGCTCGAGATTCATATTAAGTTAGAGGATTCGTCATCAGGTTGAAGTAAAAAAAAAACAGGGAAGTAGTCTAGGGGTTTTAAAGTTTATACTACACCAGGGTTATCTGTAAATAACTTATTAAATTTGTAAATTCTCTAAAGTAACAAACAGTACAGACGATTGAACACATGCTTCGACTTCTTGATTGATTGATTGCTCTAAAAGAAATTATGGTTTTGATCCTTGAATTAAAAACTAGATATAAATTTAATTCAAAAACATAAAATAAATATGGTTTTTGAAACTTTTTAATATGTAAACACAGGTTGTATTTATGGAAAATATGCTTGAAAATTCTTGAAGTAATAGCTTTATGTTTGTTATAATAATGGTAATTATTTTACACGTAATATAACAATGCGGTTACAAGGATCGGTTAAGCGGCAAATTTAAGTTTACCGTAAAGATGAAGCAAGCTTCCGCAACCGCTTCGGTGTTGCCAATATGTAAAATAGTATTGTTTGCGAGCCGCAATATAAATCACACCTGAATTGTGTGTACAAAAAGCTTTTGCTCATTTCTCTTGCATACCTTTAACCCCGTTTAGAAATACAGTCTAAAATACGAGAGAAGATTAAGAATAAATATATGAAGGTAGATTTTCTATTCATGGATAGAAAATCTACCTTCATATATTTATTGTTACGTACATATATGTATTCTTACGTAGGTCGATGGATGCAGGTGACTCAGGACCGTGCTTTGTGGCGTTCCTTGGGGGAGGCCTATGTTCAGCAGTGGACTTGTGAAGGGCTGTAATGATGATGATGATGATGATTTGTAATCACTAATACTGTAAGTAGATAGGTCGGTAGATACTTACTTCATTACGTTTATCATACGTTCGCCCGTTTCTTTACGCCAACCCAATCGCTTCTTATTTTTATTATGCTTATTTCCCATTGCGCCAACACTATAAACCTAAGTATCTATTTTAATGTTTTAATTTTACGTCGTCCTGTTGCGTAATGTGTTTTCTGAGCGTAAGCGACACAGTCCCCCTGTTCAAAAGCCGAAGCCAGAGTGAACGGCGGTGTCGGGCGGCAGGGAACAAACTTTAAAACGACGATAGTTTGGGTAATTTCTTTTTACGTTGAAAATAATGATAATTAAAAAAAGTAAATTGAGTCCTGCTTTATAGTTAGTTCAGTTAGTTTGCAGTTTCATAATCTAATTTGAACTATATTTGAATACCAGCGGTTTATAGTTCGGTTTGGAGGTAACTTTGGATTTTTTTTTCTATCGAGTAAGTTTTATGGAATCGTGTTTTCTTCTAACATAGTACTTAACATTTGTCCTCAACTTTACCATATATTTATTTCAAAAACAATGCTGCAGTATTTTCGACATAACAGAGGGTCTTGCTAAGCCATTTGAGGTAGTATAAGCCCTTAAGCAAATTGTGAGAAATCATTGCGTGTGGGGTACAAATTCAGACTATTTGTATTTGAAAAGATCGAGTTTAAATGATAAAAATCACCTTGATTTTCTAAAATTGAAATAAAGTGCATAATCATTTTATATAATATATATTTTCGGACAAACAGCAAGCACTTGCTGTTTTTTTTAAATGGGTGTGTGATTATGACCACACGATAGAAGTTAAAACTTCTGGTTGTTTTAAATAATTTTTACCATTAAACAAAGTATTAAGAACGTAGTTACATTTTAACGCGCTCAAATTTAGATATTGCAAATGCAAGCTGATTTACGCAAGCGCACGTTGAAACAGTTTTCCAATTTATTTTATTTGTTATACGAGGGTGACACTGAAAGTTTTTGGAACGGGCCACTTGTAAACGATATAATAAAAAAATAAGTTCAAATTTTGAAAATGGAACTCTGCCAATATTATTGTGTATGTATTTTATTAATTTGTCGTTTGTTTACTATTTGTCTCACGTCGGCATGAATTTAACTTTAAAAAAATTCGTGCAAAATTTTTTTATGACTTTCGATGTTATTTAAGTCAACAAGAAAATTATGATAGACTTCGATTGGTCTTTCACGATGAAACCTCATCTCGTGCCACTGTTTACAACTGGTTTAATGAGTTCAAACGTAGTCGCACTAATCTCACCGATGATCTGGGTAAGGGACGGCCATCTACGGCGACGACTGAAAACGACATCAGTGTTATGAGGCATATGATAGAGACTGACAAAAGAGTGACTTATCAGCAGATTCGGACAAGCTTAGGCATCGGCATGAGTCAAGTGCACAAAATCCTCCATGAACATTTAGCGGTCAGGAAGCTTTGTGCCCGGTGTATACCTCATAATTTGACATAGGCCCAGATACTCCGTTGTGTTGATTGGTGTCGTGAAATGGTTCAAAGATTTAACGGAGGTGACTCAAATGCTGTGTTAGACATACTTACGGGTGATAAAGGCTGGATTTATTGTTGTGATCCTGAAACTAAGAGACAGTCTGGTGTGTCGGTGTTTACTTCCGAGGAGTTGCCAACTAAAATGAAGAGAGGTCGAAACGTGGGAAAAAATATGGAGGCCTCGTTCTTTGGAAGGACGGGTCATTACGCAACAATTGTTTTAGAGGATTGAAAAACCGTTACTGCAGAGTGGTACACTAACAATTGTTTGCCTCTTAACTTGGAAAAAGTTCCTGAGAAACGACCTTGCAGTAGGGTCCTCCTTCACCACGACAACGCCTCTTCGCACACCGCCAAACAAACAATAGACTACTTGGCGACGTCAGACGTAGAATTACTGGGTTATCCGCCCTATAGCCCGGCCCTCGCACCTTACGATTTTTATTTATTTCGGAAAATAAAAGAAAAACTTTGAGGAAAACTTTTTATAGACGCCGACGAAGCATTGGCTGCTTTTTAAAATGCTGTCGACGAGACCCCGAAGGATGAGTGGGCAAAGTGCATTTCTCAGTGGTTCCATCGGATGCAGCGATGTATTGATGTAAATAGAGTATCTATTTTGAAAAGATATAATAAAGCTAATAACTTGCTAGTTCGTTTAGTTTTTGATTTTCTAAGAACTTTCAGTATCGCCCCCGTAAGAGGAGATAGAGGGAAACAAGTCTGGAGATGGGCAGCAGCATCTTCCTTACAACGACTCAAAATTATAAAACTGCGGCTACCAACCCACTTGCGAAGCGTGGCAACTATGGCAAAATCCCCCATATGAGGCAATCTATGGGAGAGGCTTATTCAGAAGTGGACTTTAATACGATGTAACGGTACGATTTGGGTACGGAACCCTTAGGACTGACCATGCTTGAAAAAACGAATATTGAATAGCGAATACAATATTTTTAATTTTACAAAAGTATTAACAAACTATCAACAATATTTATGTAAAAAAAACTCTCAGAACGCGTCTAGCTCACAAGCGACACCGGGATATTTTTTTAGTTTACGGTATTTGGTTACCATTTATGCCAATGACAAGTTGGACTGAAGTTGTAGCACGTACGAAAAACGCACATCGCAACATATATTTTTTGTTGTCTCTTCCGGTGGGTGTGAGTATAGATAGCGACAGTGTGCGAGCGAGAGGTAAATAGAGGCGACGACATTTTCTGTTGCATTCTTTAACCGCACGAGTAGTATAACACGTACGAATTAACTTAAGACTCCGCTGGAATGCGACCCCCTTCCCGACTCCCCGCACCGCGTCCCGCGCTGGCCGTGCGCGCTCAGTACCGAT
>DWHP01003760.1:0-13105 GCA_018247895.1 Parnassius honrathi
AATTATCAGTATAAAAGTACTATCATTTATGTCGTAGAATACAATACTTATTTATTGCACTATCTTACACAAACATGACATAATAAATTACATTAAAAAGTTTATCTCCCAGAAATCAAGCGCAGGCATACATTTTCGCCGCGCCGTAGAAAGAGAGGGGGACTACTTCCTCACTCATAGAAAACAGAATGTCTTATTCCGTGTTGTGTGTCCTCACCTACGCCGCGCCCGCTGTCTCTCTCCATCCGTCTTACGAATTTTCGATCAGGACACGTGACCTGACGCGCTTTTAACATTTTTTACCCAGTACAGAAAAAGTGTACAACGCCGCTGAAGAAGTTTTCACTTCAAAAATATTATCAAGACATGTGAAGTTCGCCAAACACATTAGGGCAGCGCGGCGGACAATTGCTTACCCTAAAACTATCTCAGAAATAAGTGGGATGAAAAAAGTTTATTAAAAATTGTAAATTACTTTATTTATTAGGAATTCTGGAACATAATTTGCTTTCTTAGAATTTCAATTTGTGTCCACCATTCATCAACCAAAAATTTGTGTTGCTGTATAAAGACCTTTTTTACTGACAAACGAGATTTACCATCTTAGTTCATATGGGTGACAACGTATCCTCATTGCAGTCTTAATCAAAGTAGTGGGAGTCTAAACACAGCATTCTCTCTTTTCTTTGTTCTTTTTTTTAAATGTTACCGACATACTAGTGTTTCCTCCAGTATCGTGGGGGAAGTTTACAAACATAAATTGCAGAAGGACGCACGTCCAAACCCGGAACAATTATTTGTATGCCATGCAAATACTTGTTCCGTATGGGATTCGAACCAGCGGCCGTCAGCGCAGCCACTAATTAGCTAAGCCACTACGCTACCTTTTTCTGACTAGGAGTCCGTGCGTCCGTCTAGAGTGAAAAGTGCATAAGTCTGGTACGCAGTAAAACACAATCAATCCAGCTTTAGTTGAATCCTCAAGCGTGACAATAAAAGTTCCTAGCAATGAGAGCCCTTATTTAAAGATAAAACTAGTTTTTATGGATTTGATCGCTCATATTAACTTATTTTATATACCCGACGTTTCGAGTACTTGACTTGGGTTCGAGAACCTAGCCTAGTCTATGTTACGAGGAATTTTGATTAAATGTGTAGTGTAAACATGAGGTTGAAAATATCCACTACCCTATGTCATTCCGTGGGTTTCGTGAGAGGCGACAAATAAAAACTAATCAAACAATAAAAAAAAGAACTACGATCGCCAGCCCGCTTACGAAGCCTGAGGCAATCTGTGATGGCAACCGTCAGCAGTGAACATTAACAGGCTACAACGGTGATGGTGTCATCAAAAATCAAAACTAAAGTGTATCATGGAGCCATTAATTACGAAACAGAACCCACTGGTTCGGAAAGAACCTCTATACTGGGAAGAACCAGCAAGAAACCCAGCGGGACTTTTTTTATTAAATAACAGCTTAAAATCATATAAGTTACAATTAACAACCCAAAACAAATTAGACATAGCTTGGTAACACGATCACCCTTCCCAATGGAATATCATCCATAAAATCCTTAATATTATAATAACCCTTTTTATGCAAACTTAGTTTAATAAAGTTTTTGAACTTTGCGTATATTTACTAGAACTAATTACTAGAACACACAATTAATAGAACATAGAACTTAGCATATACGCATGTACAAACATCTCGACGTGGTACAACCATTTCTAGAATAACGAACTCTTGTTTCGTTTGAGATTTGAACTCGACTGACACTGAGGCAAATAGTTCTGACGTATCTAATTTCAACACAAAACTGTCTTGTCTTGCTCTTGTTTATTATTTTTATAACTGTGCATTGCATTCTGTGGTTACCTGTAGCTTGTTAGTGAGGTTTGTACTTAGTCGTAAGTCAAATCTGTTAATACGTCTATAGAATGTTACGAAGCTTATCATGTCTGTGATCTTAAATAAATAAATAACTCAACTATACTATTCCTCTCTACTAATATTCATATCTACTGCAGCACGCCAGGCCGCACCAAGCACTTCTGGTGAACGGTAGCTTAGAAGAGAACCGGACTCTGTTAGATGACCCAGCTACCCTTGACACTGTGGTAAGAGCGCTCTTTGTATGAAACTACTGTACTAAGGTACGTGACGGTAACATGGTCATCTGGTTAATATGGTCACTTTCTTATAGCTCAAAAACTTCAGCATTATTTGCATAGAAGACAGTCTTCTGACTCGATAGCTCCTCATCAGTCAATCAAATAATAAAGGGTCAGAAGGGCACTGCTTTATTGACGTCATTTTAACAGTTGATGTTATAGTTAATATTTTAGTAGATTTTAGTATTGTGTTGTGTAGTTAGTTTTTATTAAGACCATTTTTCGAAGTGTTTTTAACTTTTGCCAATGCTTGTTTGCTATTTTTTTATTAATATGTTAGTTATAGCGGACATCTTTGTGTTTTTGTATCTATCCTCCTCCAAGTTTTGGTTTTATACAGCGGCAAAGCTGGTGACCATATTAACCTCATGTACCTTCCTCTTTACATTTAGTTTTCCTTTATTGCATTCTCTAGAACGAGATAATAAAAGGGTCAGATTTAATGTCTTCGGTCATTCTTTACCATGGAGTGCTGAAAATTAGACATCTCAAACTGAAACTACCTCACTACTCCCACTTCTTTTTATTGATTTCCGAGTAGTTGTTAAATTACAACACCTAATTATTTACCTTAGTTTCTATTAAAGATGAGAACGTTTATCTGTTACGATTGAAAATAAATTGTTGGCGTATTATTAAAAACCTTCCAACACTACCAAATACTACAGGCACCTAACATTGAATGGAGCGTCAAGTATTAGTTGGTCTTTACGTAACGTGAGAGGCGACAGAGGGAAACAAATCAGGAGATGCACAGCAGCGTCTTCCTAATAAAGACTAAAAATAAAAAAACTGTGGTTGCCAACCCGCTTGCCAAGCGTGCCAACTATTGCCAATGTATAGAGAGGCCTATGTCCAACAGTGGACTTCACTCGTAATAGACTGTAACAGTAACAGTATTTCACTCCGCTTGTAACTTTACAAGGCGCAGGTTCGGCCTCACATGGAATACTGTTCCCAACTTTGTGCCGAGGCACCCCAGTGCCAGCTCATTTCACTTGACCGCATCCAATACAGAGCGGTTCGCATCGTCTGCGACCGTGCTCTTTCCGATCGTCTTCACTCATTGGCACTGCGAAGAGAGTTTATCTGCATATTTTATCACATTTACCACGGGGAGTGCTCTGAGGAACTGCTCGGACTAATTCCAGTCGCACGATTTCACCATCGCACATCGCGACAAAACTGGCAGATAGCATCCATACCATCTGGATGACCGGCGTCATCACTGTGCGATTTAAAGAAGTTTTCTTCCTCGCACAAATTCCTTGTGGAATCGACTACCACCAGAGATTTTTCGAAATCGATACGACTTAGGGTAACGCATCTGCAATTCCCCTGGTGTTGCAGTTGTTCATAGGCGGTGTTAATCACTTACCATCAGGTGAACCGTATGCTCGTTTGTACCATTATCCTTAAAAAAAATAAACATAAAAAAGCGTACAAAGGAGTACTTTTTCGACGAATGAGGAAAATACTCGTTTTCCTTTTCCTTTTTTTACTAAATCATAGTGACAAACGCCCGTGGCACCTGCAGCCAGCACGAAGAAGGCCGTAGATAAGTGCTCACTAGTGTAGACCAAGGTTGAACAAATTTCATTGTCAATAATCACCCTAAATCTGTTTAATTGCTGTAATGTAAGTAGTCATTATCATCGTGGTAACCATCATTACACGTGGTAGAGCCATGCTCGGCTCGACCGGAGAAAGACCACGCTCTCACAGAATACCTGCGTAAAATAGTAGCTTAATGCTGCTGCGTTTCGTATGATGAGTCTAGAGAACCAGAGACCCTTTTTACTGGAAACGGGGCATTCCACCTTAGTCCTCACGGGTGACTACCATCTGCATTTTGATTTGTAATCGAGGATAGATGTAGATGTCTACGGGCCGCAGCAACCACTTACCATCAAGTGGACCATATGCTCGTTTGTCACACTATCCTATAAAAAATAATCATTACAGCACGTTACAAGTCCACAGCACAGGCGACCCATTCATTCCTACAGTCATGACTGCCTATTCGAAGTATACTGCTGAACACAGGGCTCTTTCATAGATTGCCTCTTATGGGGGTTATTATATATTGATACTACGCTTAGCCAGGTGGGTTGAAAAGGGCATTTTTTGGGTATTAGGGATATGCTAGTCCCATTTCCCGTTTCAGTTTCTCTCTGTTACATCTTACGACACCCATGGGATGATATATGGCAATGGATTATCTTATGTCGCCACTACACGGTCGTCACTCCATCTAGTGGAGAGCGCCTAGCACTACGCTTGCCAGTACAAGGTTGTCACTGAAAGACCTTTCTTCTCCATCACTTATCGGCTCCTTGAGGTTGTAACAAAGTACTAGTTATTAATTATAAAATTAACCACCCGCAGAAGAACCCATACTCCTGGATCCCGACATCTTTGTTGATGCTACTAGCGTTTATCACGCACACCGGCATCAGGCTGCTACCTTGGATCCTTATTGGAGAGGTATGGAATAATTTGTTTTATCGATACCACGGACTTCAAAAAGAGAATTTCACGACGGTTTATTTTTTAAACTGGATGACCTTCTTTACCATTTAAAACAATAAAGTGTAACATGTGAAGGGATTAGAAGCCTATGGCACTGATATTTTGCAAAAAAAAAAACATTTTTTTTAAATTAAACGTTTGGAAAATGTTTTTTTTTAAAACTATTACTTTGCCTTTTACCATTCCATGTAAAGTGATAGATTTAAAATGATTAATCAATTCAAAATTTTTGTTTTTATTTTTTATAAAATATCAGTGGCATAAACTCCGTTCAACTGTTACACACTATTTTTCCAGACGGAAAAAAGTCATCCAGTATAAAAGTGAAGTGACTAAGTTACGGTCTACCTTTTGGTAAATGGCCACTGCAGTTCTTGGTTACTCTCACGGATTTAGAGCCAACTTCACGCAATGAAGACTACAGATGCGTTGTGGGTGGAGGACTAAGATGGAAACTTTCTCTACTTATCCTGGCTGTTTATACACCCTTCAGACCGAAACACATCAGTGCACACACTGCTATTCTACGGCAGTATTCACAGGTAATAGGAGGGTGGTGCCTATTACGTCTTGAGCAGAATAAGCTTCCTAACTAGTGCGATATTTTCTCTTTAGCTTTACCTTCAACCATCATTATTATCATCATCATCATTACAGTCCTACACAAGTCTACTGTTAAACATTTGCCTCCCCCAAGTAATGCTCCAAAGCACGGTCTTGAGCCACCTGCATCCATCGATTTTCTGCGTGTCTGACTGGGTCGCCAGCCCATTTAGTGGTGGGCCTTACATTTTACCTTAAATGCTTAGTCGAAAATTATAAAATAGTTATATCCACAAAATATTTTAAATTGTCAATTTTTTTATTCAACATAGCATTATAAATAGCAATTCCTATTGGAAGTCTTTTTACTTTCACCGTTGTTTCGGAAGAAATCTCTGTCATGGGAAGAACCAGCAAGTAACTCAGCGGTCAGTGGGGCTTGTTTAAAGTATATCATACAATAAGAACACGTACAAACTACTAAACAAACTTATTAAAGAAACAGTTTCGAAGCGATCACCTCATTCCCAGGGGTTGTTATCTATTTTTTCAAACTTTAATATGATAACGTATTCTGAATAGTTTTTGTTTTATTAAAAATTTAAACTAAATAACAATGTTACGAGCTTGGGGTTCGAGTCAATAAAAACTGCAAAATTACTAAAATTGACTCTTTAATTACACTTTAGTTCATAGTTGTATCGCTTCGATTGTATTGTCAATTCAATACTGACTCGGGTTGCGGTCTATACCGGCCTTATATAGGGCCTCAGACAGTTCCAGAACCTTTAACTGTAGCAACATCTAGAATGTTCGAGTACATACCGGTACCGACGGATTAGGTGGCGATAGTTCTAGAAAGTTCTGGCATGAAAACTTCCAGAAGGATCTTCACTCTCCTAGTTTTGTTACTCAATACTAGAAGGCGCTAGTGGTAACTAGTGTCGCCATGTACCAGGCATTAATTGTGGCGCGCAACACTAGAGAGACCTTGCATATTTTTGGGACATTGTTGTAATAGCATATACATTGCCCCATGAATGAATTACTGACCCCGTGGAGTTGAGAAACTGATGAATTTACTACCCGAGTTAAAGTTGTAAGAATATGATATTAATTACCTGTTTTTTTTTAACATTTTTGTAGAATAAGGGTGACAAACGAACGCACAGTCCATCTAATGGTAAGTATGCTGTGGCCCATAGACGTCTATCCTCGATTAAGAATCAAAATGCAAGTACGTTATCACCCTCGAGGACTAAGCTGAAGTGCTTCATTTCCAGTAATAAAAATAAAATACAATCGTTTTTATTCAGTGGAGATTATATGTAACACCCATTGAAATTCATTTATTACTTTTACCACTGGTTCGGAAAAAAACTTTTGTCCTGGGAAGAACCAGCAAGAAACTCAGCAGGACTTTTTTTTAAATCATAACTTACGATATAATATTTTTTTTACCATCATCATTCCCAGGGGTTATTATAAATCATGTACTCTTTAGTAGTACTTATAATAACCCTTAATAAGCAATTCTTCTTTAATATTAAAATATTTCAAACCTTTTGATAGATATGGTATATTATATATTTCTCGTGGTTTAGTCACGCTGCAGATAAATCACGATTGTAGCACGAGTATGTTTGCTCAACCGTGGTAGGACCACGCTCATACAGAACACCAACGTGAAATAGCAGCTTAATGCTGCTGTGTTTCGTGTGGTGAGTGTGGAGTACCGTAGACACCTTCATTGGAAACGGGGCATTTCATCTCAGTGTTTGAAAGGTGACAACGCATCTGGATTTTGATTCCTAATTGAGGGTAGATGTAGATGTCTATAAAACAGCACGCAATTACCACCAGGTAGACTGTGTGCTCGTTTGTCACCCTATTCTATAAAAAAGATGTGTATACTTTTATGGTCCACATTTTTTTCATTACATTTATGTGGATCTCCAGTTCTCTACACTCACCATAGGGAACACAGCAGCATTAAGCAGCTATTTAGGCGGGTATACGTATTAGAGCGTGGCGCTTCCTCGGTCGAGCCGACCTATTTATGCTACTATCAAAATTGGTGCAGCTTGGCTCTACCACGTATAAGTTTTGTAGTGTATAGTAATTAAACTAAATTTGCATTTTATTTAGTTTAATTATTAATGTTTGTTATACTAAAACCCTTGATTTTAATTAATGTACACCACAGTCACGATTACTAGACGAACGTGATTAGTGATTAGTTGTTCGCACTATTTATGGTGCGATATGGTAACTGTAATGGTGTCGCAGGTGTTCAGCGCTAAGACGCGCTCGGGAGGTGCCGGGTTGGCCAGTGCCGTGGGCTACGTGTTCGGTTTCCTCACCAATAAGATCTACATTAACATGGTGGATGTGCTCTCCATATGGGGCACCTACGGCTTCTACGGCCTTATCTGGTAAGTTAGTGGTTTTTAAGGTTCCACGACCAATTCAGCGAAACGGAAATTACACCTGTCTTTGTCTATCTATTCCAGAGATCTTTAAACGAAGTAAGAATTATTGCAACACAGTGTACTACAAGTATTTATAAGTGAAGTAAATAAATTAATGACAAAACGTATATACGTTCCACAGCTGGGTGTAGCGGCGCTGTCGTCGCGCTAAAACGAAAGCGCACAGGAATCACGCTACGAATGTTCCAAAGCACTGCGGTATAAAATATGAAACAGCTATGCACTACCACACGGAGTATAACTGTTCCTCGCGCTTAACAACTTGTTTGGCAGAACATATCCCACAGATTTGCTCTTTTCCTAAAAATGTATCAGTGAATGAAATGTGTGAGAGCCCCTACATCATACAAGTTTCTTTGTCTGTCATTAAATTCCTCAGACATGCAGGTTTTCCTCGCTGTGCTTTCCTTCATCGTTGAGCACGTGATAAATCAACATTAAAAATGGCAACTAACAATTATTTCATTGTTGCCGGCGGTTATTGAACCTCGGTTGTTTTCGTACAGTAAAGATTATAGCGAGTGCTTAGCCACTGACTATAAGTGTGAAGTCCATAAATACAAGCAACCAACATCAGACAAAGATGGCTATACATATAGAGCATTGTCACCTTGAAGACTTAAATGGAATGCACCACAGTGTAATTACACCGAATGTGTGTGGCTTTTTGGGACGGGCCTATCGGCATGGTTATACTAAGTGTAAAATATTAATATTTTTCTTCTGATGGTGAGTGAGTTGTTGTTGTGAGGGAGTAGTTGCTGCAGCCCATTGACTTCTGCAGATAATTTTACACAAAGAAGGCTAGAAATACGTTGTTGACCTACACGTTGAGGACGTAGATGGAACGTTTTACAGCCCTTAATAACCCCTCAACAGTTAAATTTGTCGTCAGTGAAAATTGTCAGTAACGATCATCCATTGCGGCGATTCAATTCCCGTCATTTTAAAAAAAAAACATTTAATTACTATTATACTGCGCTTTAAGCGCTAATGTTTAAATAATAATATGTAAATTTAGATGAGAAAAACATGTTTACCATATTTTATTGCATAAACCATAACATTATGTTCATATAATTAAAGAAAACACGAAACTGAATAAATTATTTCTTCCGAGCATTAATACAATCCAGCAATGGTTGCAGCATATAAGAAATGACGCCATTTAGAAAGATACTGTTGAGGGGTTATAAAACATGGGTCTGTCGCTCACAACAATGAGGTGCTCAAACTCAACACGTGTCATTTCTTCAGTTCGCTCAACAGGGAGGATCAAATCGCGGACTGGGCCTACAAAAATTAGTTATTGAGGTTTTTTGTCAAGAAATTTTCATTAGTAGCCCAGAGTGAGGAAGTTGGCAGTTTTTGAGTCCTGTGTCTCGGAAAACACTTAAAATCGTCAGTTCTGCGCCAGATCGTCCTCCGGTCGAGTCAACTTGGCGTTCAATGAGAGTGGACCTCTGCTTGCGCATACACTCGAGCACTATAATCCTGTGCAAATAGCTAGTCTCCGTTGAGATTCGCTGCCGTGACCGAAATAAATTTACGATGTTATCATGTATGTATTACTGTATCATAAATAATTAACAACAAACAAAGAAGATCTGTTTTATACCAGGGAAGATAACAACCCGATTTAGCCTCACTACTAATTGGCGAATAAAATAATGAGGCAAGTCCCGAAGGAGAGGCGGAGTCATCAAATGATACATATACAGCGCACCAAAAATATCTTCTTTAAGGCACTGTGGAGCATTTTGTGCCAGCTCCGGTAACCAATAACCTGTAATTGAGTGCCAGGATTATTTTCAACAAATAAAAAAGTTACAATATATTCGACAAAAATTCCACGGTTAAAAATTAAACGGTTGTGAGTTTAATTCGCATTTGAAACTTCTTTAAGGTATTAACGGGAGTAGTCGTTTTATATGCAGAATTTTTAGGATTACATTTATGAGAATTTTTTTAATCTCACAACTTTGAAATATGTATTTGTAAATATAATCATAGACAAATTTAGAAGAATGTAAATAAAAGTGTGTATTAAAACATAATATCCTGGATATTTGTGACAATTAAGTAAATTAATTTGGATCTTGCTTATGGTATGCGTTAATTTAAAAAAAAAACTTTAAAAAAAGTACACAATCAAATTAGGAAATAAAGAAACATTTTATAGGAGAACCATTTTTGTGTATAACATTTTTTTACTTTCTTTTTTCAGAAATGCTTAGGAAAGGCTATAAAGAGTGCTATAACGAGTACTTAGTGTTTCCTCCTTCAGCTTTACGAACTGCTCCCAGTCTCCTTTGCATACTGCTAATCAAGTTATGAATAAAATCTTGAGAAATTGCGTTCTATTCTACCTGGAATGCATTTATAAGATGCAAGGATTGTCTTCCAAGCTTATCACTACCATGCACTTTAGGATTTTAGTCGGGTGGGCGCACTGGCCACCCCATAGCATTGACTTCCATATCTCAAAGTTAATCAACAACGATCAACAACAACACAATATCGGGGCATGATTTATCATGCATAAAAACAAATCTATTAAAGGAGCAAATGGCACTACACTTTCTTCAAAAATCTCAGTTACTAATCGTGTCGCTGTTAGTGACCCATTCTCAATGATGAGAAGTTCCGTACGTGTCCCCATACGAGTAGAAATACGGGAACTATTTCTATAATACCGTAACTTACATTACCATATGCCTCTTTTCCAATGATGTTGCACTAAGCGTACCTCTATCTCGGGCATCTTCATACTTTAATCCTTCCATAAATAAAATAAATAAAAACTTGGCTAAATTTTTCGCAGTATGAAAGAACGAAATATTACGCAAAAATTACATAGAAACAAATTAAATTCGAGAAAAATCCAAAACTTTCTTTTCTTTTAATAGCATTTACTAATGTTTGTGGCTAATACGCAGCATAATTTTAACAGGAGAAATTAAACCTTGCTTTTGCGTTCCTCTAAATTAATCCATGATTGTAGGGCTTAGTTTTAAGAGACTTCAAAAAACATAAAGTTATAAATTCCATTGAATTATTTTTTAATATGTAAAACAATGTTAGTGATAACAGATTTCGTTTTTTTTTTCTCAACAGAATAAATTTTTCATAAAAATTTGTATGTTAAGTGTTACGGCCCTCAGTGGCCCCGACAAACGTCGACTAGGTTAGAGCCCATGAGTAACTCAGCTCGACGAGCAACCCGAGGGTCGGGCCCAATGATGATGAAAAATGCTACGCAAGCCACGTGTCGATGCAAATTAATGGCAATCGAATTTAAAATAGTCACTCAAACTAGAAAGAAAAAGCCTCTTTGTCACGTATATTAACGAAATAACAATACGATGGAGGCCGTCTTAATGCGACGTAGCAATTTCAATTTAACTTTCCGGCGTCTTACCGACCGGCCGGGCGCACAAATGATTGGTTCTGATGACTGGCCGCCGCAGGCGCAAAGCGAATCTTTCCCCGCGCAACCCGCTATCAAACCGGTTCCCCGCTCGAGACAAGCGTTACGAACGAGCGTAAACATTAAGTCTGTATATAAGTTTTAAAATAATCCTATTATTTTAAATGGTGTAGTCAGTTAAAATGTGTCATTGGGATGGCAAAAATACCGACCCACACTGAAATATTAAAAATGAATTATTGACTTAAAATAAATTTTTGCTTATTTAAAAAAAATTATACTAGTCAATTTACCTCTCTGCCTTTGCCATAAGTGTTTGGCGTAATGCTTCGTAGTTCGTAACAAAGTCGGTGATAATCCAGTGTGTTTCAAATAAGTAAGCAACTTCTCAAGTTTATAGTCATAATTATATAATTCATGTAGTTTCGTGTACACAGCACCTATCGCAGTGCTTAAAATCCATACATCCAAGACGTAAATAACAAAATTAATGAAAACTTTGTAATAAACTTGCTTTAAATTTAAAGTTAAAACCTGCGAAAAAAAATTGAATCTCCTTAATAATAACACATTAAAATTCAAAAAAATATTTTCTATTATTGATTGAGATTTTTTTCTACATTTTCTCACGATCATATTATAAGCATTATGAGTCATGCACTTTTGGATTTATCAAAAATTTTTAATTGACGTTTGACATAAAATTATCGGAAAATTGTAAGTAATAGTAATCAGGTCATTGGTGAAAACTTGTGTGTATTTAAAATACTTTAAAAAAATGACGTATCACGTGAGCGCTTAAGACTTGCACAACTGGATTTACCAAAAGTTTATTTGATTAACCAGTTAAGGAAGACGTGGTGGTTGCCTTATAGTGTCAGGAGCTTTTAGCCCAAAAACAAATATCGATGATCACATAACTGTTTTATACAAAATCAACGGAAGTGTCTATTTTGGCTCCTAAAATCTTTATTTCCAAATTTTGTAAACGCCTGACAATTTAGAGGTTATTATTGCGATTAAATACAATGAATGTTTTTATCAAACATAATGTAAACTTAATTAAAATAGTTAGAAAGTTTAACTTATACAATTTGGATAAAGTAATAAAACAGCAAACAATTAGGCATTGGCATTGGCAATACGGCATTGATGTACACCGCACTTTTAGGTGGGGCAAAGTTCTATGTAGAGATTCTGGCATTGTCCTTTGTAACAATTTCAGATTTTTAATAAAACTAATTACGCGGATTTAATTGCATTAAATTGATCTGATTTTTACTTATTATTATTTATTTTAATTTCTTAATACTATATCTAAACTACTTCCACAGGAAATCTTTCTTTACGTAACATCGTATCATGCTTTTTCAGAATTTACTTTACTAAATATACCTAGCGGGAACTTTCTGCATCAATTTCTCCAAACACACTGTTACAGAATATTCGTTAAAATTTGCATTACCATAGCAACTTCGAAAAATAAATAAAGTTTCTTACGCCTAATTATAGATAAAACAGTAATACTTCTGTATTTAAGAAAGCAGTGACTAAGAACCGTTACCGGTAACGTTACGGCCTAATGAACTCCATTGCTGAACGTAGGCCCTCATAGACTGGCTTATAAGGGGAATACTTGCCATAGTTACCACAGTATTTTGTGGTTATTGGGAAAACGCTCCCGCCCATCTCCTGGTTTGTTTCCTTCTGTCGCCTCTTACAAAACTCAAGGGATGATATGGGGTAGTGGATATTCTTACATCGCTACTGCACTGTAAGACACTAACAACAATAACAGTAAAGTTAGTACTTACTGAATCCATCTCAGTGTGCGTATAAAGAACCAATATATAATTAATTGATAAAATGTAATCAGCCTTCCAATTTCTTGGAACCACAAAACTGAAATGGTTTTTATCCCCAATTTTAAAC
>DWHP01003761.1:0-13104 GCA_018247895.1 Parnassius honrathi
TATTCAATATGAACGGGCCTTTACAATTTCAAAACAAGAACAAAGGCGTTGGCTCCATCCCTAACAATGACCCATCTCCCTCTGTCAATATCGGAAATGTGCCAGAGACATCCTCAGTACACGTTTGTTAAAAACCAATAGACTATAGAACATTAGTTTACACTTTGCATTGTCAAACTCCGATGATATTGAACAATCGAAAGTAGCACTATATATAATAATTACGAGGTAAAATTATTTAATCTGTGATAATAATTAAGCATGCTTAGAGGTGCTATGTATATATGATGGGATGGGCGAATCTTGCACTTCAATTTCCCCATTGTCATCATTACAGTCCATCGCAAATTCGTCGTCAGTCAGTTTATATTGTAATAGTCTTCATAACATTCAAAGTACATACACATGACAATCTACTACACAGAGTGAGAAAAAAGAACGTCGTGCCGCTAGCTGCTATGCTTAGCTTTTTTACATAGAAGGAAAGCTGACAAACGAGCACAAAACTTCAACGTTATTCGTCATCGAATAAGAATCAAATACAGTAGCATGTCACTTATGAGGACTTAATTGAAATGCCTCGTTATCTATAAAAAAGGTCTCCGGTTATCTCCACCCACTATACGAATCTATGCGGTATTATGCTGCAAACTATAATACAGCTGCAACATAACTGCCACGTATAACAGCTAATCCTTTCTACAATGGCTGAGTGCCATCTACAGCAGCGGATATTTTTAACGAAGTGATGAAGGTGGTTACGAAAATCATAAAGTTGCACTACTTAACTGTCAGACTAACATTCACAATGGCTATCACTAGGGTCAATCACAGGTTCACTACTGAACATAAGCCTCTCTCATAGATTGCCGAAAAGCACGGTCCTGAGGCAACTGCATCCATCGACTGCCTGTTTCATCAGATCTTCACTCCATCTAGTGGGAGGGTTGGCCAACACTGCGCTTGCCACTCGAGAACCTTTGCTCCCCATCAGATTCACTTTAACTTATTTATCCGCCGAGCTACGTATATCAGTTAGGTCTTGTAATTCTGTAGAAATGCTCGTTACGATGATTAAATTGTTAGTTAAAAAGAAAAACCCGACAGCTATCGTCTATTATTACCCGTCACCCGTGAGGACTAAGATGGAATGCCTCGTTTCCAGTAAAAAGGGTCTCCGGTTCTCTATACTCACCATACGAAATACAGCGCATTAAGCTACTATTTCACGCTGGTATGGTATGGTATATTTATTAACACACTGCAAAAATTTGCCTACACAGATTTTCTCAAAATATCTACTTTTACCATTGTTCATGTGGCTTATGGACCTCTTGACCCAGTGGTAAGAATACTACGCCTCGGGTCTTAGACTCAAAGCCCCGCCGGTGTTCGTTTGTGATTTTTCCCTTGTCTCCGACATTGCATCTTAGCCCACTTCCGATTAGAATTACATCTGAGAAGCGAGCAGTGACTTTTGGTTTATACGAATACTTGCAGCATCAGGTCTCTCAAATGAGAGTGCTATAATGTCGCTAAGTATACTGTCCAATATTACACCCAGAGACAAACGCCGGTGTATTCTACATTTCCGGATCTCTCTAAGGCATTTGACCTGATTAATTACAACATACTATGGACAAAACTGCGTGAAATATCTGTTTAAACGGAACTTATCACCATTTTCAAATATTAGTACGGTCATGTAGTTACCCAGATCAGATGGCCTGGTGCGTTATCCAACGAATGTGTGTTGGAATTCTGGGTGAGACAGGGGTGTTGTCTCCGCCTATGCTGTTCAGTATCTACGTTAACGGGCTCATTGGTGCACTCAGTGAAACTAGGGTAGCCCGTTCTGTTGATGGACATATGATCAATAGTATATATTATGCCGATAACGTGGTTTTGCTTAGTCCATCGGGAAGACTGTTAGCTGTGTGTGAAGCATAGGCTGTTGAAAATGGACTCCTCTACAACACCAAGGAAAGTGAGTTAGTGGTGTTACGTGTAACTAGTAAGAACCCTTTGATTGTGCCACCGGTAAAGCTCCTTGGTGTGCCATTAAGTAGAGTTTGTCAGTTTAAATATTTGGGACACATTGTTAACGAATATCTGACAGAGTCAAAATTGCACACCTGCGACCTGTGGTGTGATTATATGCAGAGGACCTACAATGCTATTCGAGTTCAATATAATAATGCCTGCAGGATTCTAATAGGCCCTCCTGGATACACAGATCATCAACACCTACTTCAAGCATCTTTTCCGAAGCAGGTGTTGATGATTTTTATGGCATCGTAAGGAAGCGAACTGGTAATTACAGTCATTCACAAGTCCACTGCTGAACATAGGCCTCACCCAAGGAAATGCCACAAAGCACGATCCTCAGTCACTTGCATCCATCGACTTCCTGCATGTCTTACCAGATCGTCACTCTATCTAGTGGGGGGTCACCCTCCACTACATCTGCCGATACGAGGCTGCCACTCAAGAACCTTTTTCCCCATCGGTTATCGTTTCTTCGAATTATATGGCCCATTGCCAATTAAGCTTACTAATCCGTTGGACTATGTCGGTCACTCCGCTTCTACTGCGGATATTCTCATTTCTAAGTTTATCACGCAGAGAAACCCCGAGCATGGCCCTCTCAATAGCTCGTTGAGCGACCTTGATCGTCCTTATACGGCTGGCGGTGAAAGGACCACGTCTCAGATCCGTAAGTCATCACTGGTAACACGCACTAGTTGTACAATCTAGTTTTCAGATTTTGAGGTAGGGTACCTGACAAGAAAATGTGTCGCAATTTCCCGAACGCTGCCCAGCCGAGTTGAATCAGTCGATTGACCTTTTGGTCGAAATTGGACTTACGGCTTAGCTGTGAAATGAACATTAAACATAATCTTTGTTTTGTCCATGTTCATTGTTCATCTTAAGACCTATCCGTTAGGAGACACTATTGAGTTCATTGAGCATAGTGCTTAGCTCCTCCAGCGATTCTGCCATAAGGACTATATCTTCGGCAAAGTGAGGGTGAGTGATGTACTCGCCATTGATGTTAATACCGTATCCTTCGAATGCTTTTCTGTAGTCATATTCGGCGCAGAAGTTACACCGGTTGCGCAGAACCACTTTGTCAATGACTGCATTAATGAGGAGTGGTTCCTTGGCTCAACGACCACCACCCTGATTGGTACCCTTGGTGTGGTATCCTGATCTTTAGGAACCAAGTGAGTAATCCCACTAGTGAAGAGGCGCGGGAGTGACTTTTGGTCGAGAGCCTCTTGAAACTGTCGGGCGAGCACAGCGTGACACACTACGAACCCTTTCAGTCAGTAGTGATGCAGCCCTTCGAGACCCGGACTTATATAGTTCGACCCTATGGACCGCCCCAGACACGTCTTCGTGCGTTATGGTGACGGGGTCCGTAGGCGCACAACACTCGGACCTTGGCTCGCCACAACTTCCATCCAAGGGCCCTCGCTGTGGTTTACGGGCACTGACCACAGGCCACGCCAGAATGAGACAGTGTCGGCCTGATCCGGTACTGGGCCCGCCTTAACCTCTCGGTATATCGCCGAATTCGCTTCCCCCAAGCAACGATATTTTGCTTCGGGTCATCTACGTGCTCCGTTAGTTTTAACGTGATATTCGGCTGGGACAAGCTGATATTTGTCGTAGCAAACGCAATTTTAACGGTGCGCACAACTCACGGCTTATTGAATCCGTTTCGCAAAGGTCCCGGCTGGCTTCCAGTTAGGTCACCAGCACTGGGTTAACGGCCCGCACGACGGCCTGATTCCGTTTGCTTATTGGTATGCGGCAAAGTCGCGGGCGATTTTCAAGACGTGTACTGAGTGTTTTCGAAATCGCCTCTTCCAATAAGCTCCTCACCGGCTCTAATTTATGGGAGATTATTCCATCAACCACATCAACCACAACTGGAATGTACAAGGCGGCACGCACGTGTAAAGGTTGCTCTGCAATTAGTGGCGCCGCATTCCAAGCCGTAACATTTTCATTCGATGAGGTAACAGCCTCACGTCGTAGTCGTTCGAGTTCGGCATCACCAAGTATGTTGGAGCACAGGATGTATCGAACTTCGTCTGTCAGGTTTAGCTCAGTGGCGGTTAAAGATGGCTCCAGCTCTGCAAAAAAGCTATACATCTAGGCCCGATACACCAACTTTCCAGTTTGTTCCCCTTTTGCCCTAAAATACCCCCGCGATGCATTTGCATTCATTATTTGCAACCAACGCATGCGACGTGCTCCACCAGTGGCGGGTGTCACTTGCTGAGTCCGAGAAGACCCAGCTGACACCAAGACTTTCGGTGGGGATTATGGATGCGGGGGCTGCTACGTGGTACTTGCAGTGCCCCGAGCTCGGCTGGCGGAACGCATGCAGTTGCGTCCAGCGCCAGACCCCCTGGCGACCTTCAGGAAGCCGCCCTTTGTGCACTATTTTTTTGTCCATTACCATAAATTGGGCGTCAATAAAAAAAAGTATCATGTGCGGCCATTGCACCCTCAATTCTGCCGAGGTACAGCGCTAACATCTGCGATTTTCATATATAATACATAATAACTACTTATGACCACATATGTGCTTACCTAATTAAATGAGCTATCAGGTCATGGGTTCCTCACATTTAGCAGGTGCTTCACATTTAGCGCACTTCTAAACATAGACTTTCAAAATGAATGGATGTACATTTATAAGATCTCAAGGAGTTTGTTATAAGAGTAGCTTTGTTATATTCCTTAGAGTTGACAACATGTCTGCAGCTTAGCCGTGGGCAGATATATTTTATGTGCCACGAACGAGTATTTAGTTGAACTGCATTTGTCGTTTAATATTTTTTAATAAATGTAATTTTGTTTTACGTGGTAGAGCCATGCTGCAGCTATATTAGTAGTATAGTTGTAGCACGAATGGGTCGACTCAAACAGAGAAGGACCACAGAATACCAGCGTAAAAAATGTGGGGTGAGTGTAGAGTACCGGACACTAATTTTACTAGAAATGAGGCATTCCATCTTAGTCCTCACGGGTCGCAACTCATGTGCATTTTGATTCGTAATCGAGTATAGATGTAGGTGTCTATTGGCCATAGCATCCACTTACCATCAGGTGGACTGTATGCTCGTTTGTCACTCTTATCCTATAAAAAAATTGTATAGCAATCGTTTGAATATCGAATAAGTATTAATGATATAGGTAACTAAAGAAATTCCCTATGTGATCACTTTATAGTTCATAACAAGTATAACTAAGATCTAAATTAACAAACATCTATGATCTAGGACAAACGAATTAGAACTGCACGTACGTAGCATTGTTTATCAAATAAATTTTTCTTATAACATTGCCGACAATATTCTGGGAAGCAGATCGATATCAAACTTTATTCTATAGAGAATGCATTAGGCACCTCCACAGGCCGTGCGAAGCCGTCGATGCGTGGGTGAAACATTCCACGAATAATTTCTTAACAAGAGAATGACATAAGGTTTGATGGCTGCCGTCCCAACTGTTACGGCACAACGGAGCCTATCATCGTCGAAAACGGCTGCATCACGCAAATTACGGTCGTGATACGCATCGCGATAGCTCTCACACGAAAATCTACTAACAGGCAAAAAAAGTCGGCGAACAATATTACGGACCTATAAGTTTGTACAAAGAAAGATGAGGCTCACGTTTAGTGCCGTATTTAAATCGGTATTTGTCTCGTCTCGCTGGGAAAGGATTTTAAACTCAATTTCAGTGAATATAAAATATAAAATGTAAATTTCTTTGACGTTGTTTGTGACGTTAGTGAGTGTGTTGGCACACATGATGCGGCAGATAGTGGCTGGGCGCGGCGCTCGCTAATGGGTGTGATAAGATCGCGCGACCACGCCTCGGCCGCAGCTTGATATCTTGCGAGTGCGGCGCGATTGCGATGCAGCACGAGATCTTTATGTCGTATTAAATATTTAGTTGTTGTACAATGTAGTTTTTACACAAAGTGGATGCAAATGAGCCACCTAACCTGCCACACTCGGAACCCTGTTAGGTAACAATCCTTAAGGCCAATGTCCGGCAATGGACTTATGAAAATATTTTGTGTACTAGAGTCGCAAGTGAGACACTTATTCGTAGACGAGATAAAATGATGAAAAAGTTTCGTGTATTAATATCTTATCTTTAATATGATATCTTACGTTACTTTATAACACGTAACAGTCTACGCGTCGGTAAGTCGGTTCTGCAGTTCACCGATACCTCCAATAAACTTCGAACAAATAAGTTTATGTCTTTATAAAAGTGGAATCTCTCACAGCCTATTATTAACTTTTCATACGTTTCAAATCAGAACACAGTAGTGGATGAACTGTTGCTTTGGCAGCAAGATTAGCTAACTTAAACCAAGCACCCAATAATATAATATTACTAGCCGGCTGGTAAATGTTCAGTCCTTATCGGTACGCAGCGTGATGAATTTCCAAGAATATAATCATACGAGATTCCCATCGAATTACGGCAAGAATATGGAAGATAGAGTTACTATACCCTTCATGTAAGGTATAGCTATCCAGGTAAGGACTTTTTACAGTGTAAATATAGACGTTATTAATAACTCTATCACAACGCCACTTATCTGATCCAGATTCCACGATTTCCTTTATAGACACTAAGCAATTATACAAACCTGTTGAGCTAAGTTTGCACCTCACTGCAATGCGACGCCACAGAATAAGAAGTAAGGACCAGAGGGGAAGCTTCCTCACAACGTCGAAAATGTATACCTATGTACCTGTCACTTTGCGGTGGAAACAAAGTTTCTCTCATAAATCGGTCAATATCGGTCAATGGTCCATCTGCAATGGTAAGATAAATAGCAAAAAAAAAAGGATTTTTGTGCGATAAAACTACAAATTAACAAAGTGAGTGTGCGATAATTAAATTTTTGACATATTTCAAAGACCGTACCTTTTGATTTGTACTTGATATTAATTTCATCTTAACCCTTTACCTTTTTATTCTATGCCTTTACTTAGTATAAAGGCCTTGACAGAAGGACAGACGAACGGCCGGATAAACGGAGAGACTGACGGGTAAACGGATGGACGGATAAAAAAGTGATCCTATGGAGGTTTCGTTCCCTTTTTTGAAAATTGCACATACATACTTGTAGATATCGTCGTGGATTTCGAGTTCTAGGATCAGACAGGTAGCAGCTAGGTGCTCTATTCACCGGTCACGTGATACGAGGTAGCAATATACGCATTATTTACAGCAGTCGTAGTTTCTTTACCGGTTGTAATGTATGCCGATTATAATCGGTTCGTTTAAGTTGCATGTTTATTGCCAATCTGTTTTACATAATTTCTACGGTTCATAATACTTATAACGCAAAAATTATAAATAATAAAGTCGTTATTCGCAGCAATACTGAGGATCCTGCTATTGAACGTTTTATGGTTTACCGCCAAACCCATCGACCGCTTAGCAAAGTGGTCAATATCAAGTTCTTATAGCCAAGGTTAGAATTTCAACTGGAACCTAAAATTAAGGCTTGAGTGCTTTGCATGTTCTTGGGTTACAGACACTATATCTAAACTTAAGTTCGTGACCCACGTGTCGTTGCCTAAAGTAGGTAAGACATTTTATGATTTTATAGATATTACTATATTTTATCGCCGTAATAAATCTGAAAATAAAATTTTGTGCAGATAATCTGTTGTACTAAAAATCCGTTTTGAAAAATTAGTAGATGGTACAAGACGCCTCATGTGTGTGACACAATTCATCTTTCTCTCAAGAGGTGACGTTGTATATTGTTTTTAGGGTTTCACAATTTCGTTCTAGATTTACTCCTATCATCCCGACATCGGTCTCAATTTTAAAAATGAGTATAGAAATTAGATAGATCTTTTAAACTATGTTTAAGGTCTCCTGCAAGGAGTCCTCAACCCAGCCTCAAAAATTTACAATACGAATTAATATACGCCAAAATACGAAGTAATAAATGTTTCTAGAACTCTCACGGTGATGAAGATATCTTATATGCTCTCACTACTTAGCAATGGATGGAAATAAAATCTTCAAAAATATGTCAAAACCACAATTTATATTACAATTCTTATTAGAGGTAACGTTTTCCTCACTACCACCAATGTATCATCATCATCTTTATGATTACAACGTTATTATCATCACGACATATATATTAAGTCGTAATTCCTCTATCCTAAAAGTATGGATTAAAACTTAAAATTAATTCACCATGACGAACAGCACAGAACTCGAACCACCGTACTATCAATCCGACAACAATGTTGTTAATAGCTGTGTGCGATTTACGAACCGTGAAGTGTAATTAAGAAGGTCTAATTATGAAAATCGCCTTTCGTTAACTAATGCGGTATCAACTTTGTATTTTATTGGAGCTGCTCTATCGTACTGGTCGTCCGTTGCGATCACTGAACCGGACCAGAATGACGACTAGGGTCATCTGAAAATGAAGCAATGAGGGGCGACGGCTTCGTTTAGCAATAAAGTTATGAATTATGCGATAGTTTAATTGGCGCTTCCGGAATATAACAGTAAAATAGGTGCATTTATTAGCATCGGCCTTTGATGTAACGCGGCTTGTAATAATATGCTACCTTGACTCGACGCAGGAATTATTTGACGACATTTATTGGGTAAGGAAATCGGACCGAAACTAATCGGCCTATTGTGATAAACATGTTTGTGCTTTGATATTACGTAATAATTGGGAAGGAAAAGAGTAAGGAAGTCAAACTAAAATTTAACTTTTGTAAAAAAAATCGTCTTATTTAATTAAATTGTATTATATATTGTATTATAAACTACCACTGAAAATCTCATTACCACATAACATGCAAAGAGGTGTCTTTCAAAAGAATGATCTAATAAATTATTTAATGCAGTAGGCCTTTTTTAAATTTATAATACAAATAAGTTCGTCGACACAATAAAAAGTAATCTCGTAAAAAAATATATTGCAAAAAACATAAATAATTTAGGTAACACACCATATGTTGTGTAAAGAACACGAACGTAACGTTTGCATCACGCACTAGAAATAACCGAATACCCCGTGCTCGCGTAGTGGTGGTGTAAGGGAATCTACCACCTCATGTCATGTCGATGCTGGTGTTGTAGGAAACAGGAGAAAGGAAAATGAAACAGGAGATGGGCAGTAGCGTCGTCTTGATATCAGTTCAGAATCAGTCATTTAGTTTTATTATAAATTATTAAAAATATATTTTGGGATGACCATCGATGTTTTGAATTGATACTATTTCGGGATATATTAAAATTAATTTCGCCATAAAAATCGCCGTGGTAAGCTCAGGTATATCTTAGTGTTACCCTAGCCTACCACACTTTTTTATTAATTTTTAAATAAGTATCCGGATCAGTGGCCGGAAGGTATTGATACGTTCGAGTCTATCAGTGGAATTTAGCGACCTTAAAAAAAGGTACTGAAAAACTTATTTAAAAAGCTAAATTAACTTTTTGTTTAAATCGTTGATTTGGAAAGACAAATTTAAAACTAGCATAATAAATCTTAAGATAATAACATTGCAATATTTCAATAACAGGAAGCGGCGCACTTCCTTGCGATTATGAATATAAAACGTTAATGTGATTGTCGATACGAATGCTGAAGCGATTACAGTCTTGTATCCTCAGGGCTGAAGTTAGCTGATCACGCCTAGTAAGGCGTGCGTAGCTTATTGTTATACGAGTTAGTAAACTCATATAACAATAAGCTATAACGCGGCGTTAATAACGTATTTATGTTTAATAAGGTACCCGTTTTGTGTTTTAAAACATAAATCAGAAATGCCACTGCCAACGCCGCTAGCAAATCTCGTGATCTTCGCAAGCTTTTTGTTTCGAAGTAGGCTTTTTGTACTTCGCATTAGCTTAGTATTTTAAAGATGTGTTCCTGTATTGAAACTGATTAGTGAACTGATACTTAGCCGTAGAAATTAGAAGGTAAATAATGTATTGAGAAAAATAAATGTATTTAGAAGTAAGGTAATCGGTTCAATTATAGTAATAATTAATGTTTTAACCGATTTCAAAAAGGAGTAGGTATTTAATTCGACTGTATGTTTTTGTATGTGTGTTAGCTCAGAACTTTTCTCTGGGTGAACCGACTTTGATGATTATTTATTTATTTGAAAGCTTCGGCTTCTTGTCTAATTCAATATAAATTTGATTAAGATATAAACAGCAGCTACTGAGTAATTCTTAAAAAAATTCATTTTATTTGTATTGTAGTCGGTTGTATCTACAAAATTTTTAATTTTACCGCTTGTTGAAAAAATAATCTACGCAGTGTTATATACCTATGTTATAAAAGCTGTTTATTTTTATGACATGATATACCTACCATAGTTCCTCTAGCAAGTTCTCAAAGTTCGAGATCATCATTAGCGTAATCCGAGGTGACATTGTGTCGGTCGATGGTATCGGCATAGGGGATAGTGACGACGCATCTTCACCGCAAGTTATCAGATTCGATATCTGGGAGAATCCTTGATGCGGTATTGTTCGCACTTGGATCGACTAGATGCTTAGCGTTGCTATCCATCAATATTGAGCTAAGCCCTTAAAGGGAAGCCGCCACCAAAACGAAGCCCAATGTCAAAGTCATCATTCGCAGCTCTGGAAATCAGCCACACATATTTTAACCTTACTAACAAAAAATAAAATGATTAATGTTACAAAAAGCCGGTATAAATTTTGAGATGATTGACACCTTTCCGTATGAGCTAGAAACAAGATAAGTATCTGCCCACAGAATATATAATGTAGCTACATGGTATACACAAAAAGTAAATATTGTAATCACTACGCTACTATATGTACGCGTGACCTAAGTAGTGACACTTTTTATTTAGCCGCATTTGATAATTTAAATAACAATTTTATAAGCATAGTATTTCAAATACGAGAAGTAATTCCTATTTATTTAGGTATTATTATGCATGATGATCGCGAAATTGATGAATGTAACGTTTTATAATCTAACCATTATGGTTACTTAGACTACATAGATTGCCTCATGGTGGAGATATTTTTATAGGATAAGGGTGACAAACGGACACACAGTCCACCTGGTAGTAAACGGTTGCTGCGGCCCATGGACATCTACATATATCCTCGATTACGAATCGAATTGCAGACACGTTGTCACCCCTGAGGACTAAGATGGAATGCCTTGTTTCCAGTAAAAAGGGTCTTCGGTTCTTTACACTTACGCTGCTGTGTTTCGTATGGTAAGTAATATTTTACGCCATTTATTTGCCATAGTTGCCACGCTTGGCGAGCGGGCTGCCACTCAGTTTTTTTTATTTTTAGTCGCTGTTAGGAAGACGCTGCTGCCTTCCTCCGGAATTGTTTCCATTTGTACCCTCCTACGACATTCATGGATACGGATGATATGGGGTAGTGGATATTCTTACACCGCCACTACACGGTGCTATATAACGACTTTAAGTTGTTTTTAAAATACATCACCCCCCCCCCCCACACACACACACACACATTAGGACTTTCTCCTATATCGTTGAGGCTAAATCTTTGGTTGAGGCAGTATACATACATAAATTTCACAAGGAAAAACATCCAGATCCGGAATAATTAATTATAAGCCATACAAATACGTGTTCCGCGCGGGATTCGAACCCGTGACCCTCAGCGCCGCAACCCATCGCTATGCGACTGCGTCATTTATTAGTTATTCTGTGCATGTTTTTAACGTAAATGGTAGTGTATTAAGGATTAAATAAACTTTTATATTTGCACAAATAACACCAGGCATTATTTGTGATTAGTTTTGTAATATATTTATTTGTAATAATTATCGTGTTAGTATGTTGTAGGAGACATGAGTGACGAGATGAGATGCTTGGTAGACGGTCTACTTATAGCTGCGTGATAGTCGTCTACTTCCCTATAATATTGGCGAGTAGGACGATAGCTGCCATGCGTCATGCCCAGCACAGTCTAACTACTTCTGGATGTAGTTGTGGGTACCTACTAGTCCGCTTAAGGCGCATGTTAAACATGTATTCAGTTGTTTATTGGTCTAGTATTCTTTTATTTTTATAAACATTATTTATTATTATTACAATTATTGGTTATATATTATCATTGGTTACTAAAGGGAAAATTATTTTAACTGTTAATTAATCATATAGACTTTTGAATCAACATGTACAAAAACATTATTCATTAATACGAATTAAAAGGGTGACCGCAAATGAAAATATTCATCCAATAAAACAGTCCACTAGAACGGATATCAATTACATATGAATGAAATTATTAACGATGCATTATCATGATTGGAATGCAATATATTGAGTTGGGATATTTGTTAGTGTTTTTTTAACGAAGTCTTGAACTCACTATTTTTTATATTCAGTATAATGTACGAGTAATTAAATTGCTTTAAACAATATTTGCATTTTACTCATCATCACGCTAGCACCCACTTTTTCATCGTGAAATTCCAATTAACGAAGCGACATTTGCTTAATTACTAAGGTAATTAGTCTCTTTCCGTGAAGTTCGCTGCGCTGGTTACATTTCGTGCTGGTCTGCAACTCCCACCCAATTAACTTATTGATAAAGGTGATCTTTTTACAGACAACACTTGCGCTGCAAAGAGTGGCATCTGCTGTTTAATAATGGAAAACGGTTAATGTAAAAGTTATTTCTTATAATAACGAAAGCAAGTGCAATATTTAACGACAGGTTTATAGATATTGTTAGATTTTTATCATAGTTGTTCAATGTTGTGAAATATAGTTATGGCGAAAATTCTTTCAATATATCCCGAGATGGTATCGATTCAAAAGATCATAATAATATACCAAATTATATTTTTAATAATTTATAATAAAACTAAATGATTGATTCTGAACTGTTATCAAGACGATGCTAATGCCCTTCTCCTGTTTCATTTTGCTTTCTCATGTTTCCTACAACACCAGCATCTTCATGACATGAGGTGGTAGATTCCCTTACACCACCACTACGCGATCACGAGGTATTCAGTAACTACTAGTG
>DWHP01003762.1:0-13103 GCA_018247895.1 Parnassius honrathi
AAACGAAACTAGTCCGATTACAAAAATCGACCTAACTAAGCTAAACTCTAACGATCTCAAACGAATCTGAATCGACAATATCCTAATCGAAACGCAAACTGATGCGTAGAAATTTGCTTTCTCGGTTTCTCTCTTTCTAACCAAACAAGACATAGCGGAATGAAAAGGATGGCATAAATTTTAGGATTTAGTTTTCGGTTTGTCGGCTAAATCTATTACATATTGAAATATGCGATCTATATTATCCTTACTTGAAAGTACTTTAAGTCTATATTTGCTTTGTGAGATTATGAGTTGATGAATTTTTGGTTCCGTGTTTGGGTTGGTTTGACTAAAATCTTTGAAATATGCTATCAATATCGTTCTTATTATTGAGTTGTTAAATACTATATTTGCGAGATTGTGTGATGATTTATGTTGTTTTTGGTTTTGTGTTTGCTTAATAGAAAATTCGTTTGTTTTCATATATTTTTCGTCAAGATGCACATTTGACCTTGGTGACATGTGCGCCGGTCAGTCGTATCAGTGAATTACAGGATATTTACTGATGTTTATTGCCTGTTTGTTTGGGAGTTTAAAGTAAAGATAATAAAAATTTGTTAACTAAGTGAATTGTGTACGAGTCTATAATTTATAAATTAGTCTATATAACATTTAAATATTTATTATTTCGACTACCAAGTAAAAATAAAAGCTAAACAAATATAGAAATATATTAAGAAACGCAACGAATTGGCGTTGCTAAGCGCTACTGAAATCGGATTTTTTAAAACGGATTTGAAATATGAAATCGAATAAAAAATCAAAAAACGCCCGTGACTACAGGCTACAATGTCCTATCTATGGAGTGTAGAAGTAAGGAGTACCAACTCCCATAGCAGAATAGTTGAAAAAGTGGCCATCCGTAAGCAGTAAATAACAGTTCAAAAACTGATGATGAACTTAGCAGTTGTCGACGGTTTGAAGTGGGCTGCTAAACTTCTCAGTAGCTCTAAAATCTAAAATAATTTTATTTGGTAAATATAACCTCGAAAACGTCGTCTAACCCACTAATATTTTTCGGCGCGTTCTGTAAAATTTACCACTTAGCTCTAGTGGCGCCACCCTTATTTAACAGTTTTTTATGGACACTTTTTAATACACAGTCTGTACTCCTTACTTCTACACTCCATAGTCCTATCAATTCAAAAGCAAGAGAGCGAAAGAGCGACTGGGGAAATGAAAGGGGTGATTATTCTGACATTGACAGGCTGCGTTCTGATTAAAGTTACAGCCTATATAAGATGGGTGTACCATGGAAAGCCACTCTAAGAAACGTTATTATTTGTTTATTTACCAGATAAATGAAACTAACAAATATTTAAGTACCTAATACTTTGTTTTATTACGTAACATATATACCTTAACTTAAAGTTTTGAACTTAAGTTTCATTGAACTCTTCCAAATGGCCTTGCTAGGAACAAGGCTTCTTAGAAGGCCATTATAATAAATAAGTCATTTAACACTAAAGTTTAATAAATCGCGATTAAATCTACCATAAATAGAAGTGGTTTATATGTTACGTAATAAAACAAAGTATTACTTGAATATTTGTTAGTTTAATTTATCCAGTAAATAAACGAATAATAACTGTTTATTCGTTAGAGTGGCCTTCCATGATACACCCACCTTATTTTAACGTCGTCGATTCCCGAAATCAATGAAGCGAAGGACCGTAATGCCAAAGTAGTAGCGCGAGCGATTCGCCGTCGCGTCTGTGACTTTCATTTCGATGGGTGTTTATGTAAGTAGAAGTAACTTCGCATTGCAATAACTACGACATTTTAATAATTAGCCTTCGAAGGAGCATGGCCTTCCATGGTCCATCCACCTTACGTCCCAATCCTGGGCACAGGCCTCCTCTCATTTTTGACAGGGTTTTAGGGCAAGGAATAGTCCGCCGCGCTGCCCCAATTCGTGTTGGCAAATTTTTTTTTCTCTTTATTAGGGATAATAAACAATTGTACAATATAATCCTATTAATAAACACAACACTATATTTAAATTTAATAATCGTACAATCAACACCGTTATCCACATATTACTACTGGGTCTCTGTACGTAACAATTAAAATGAAAGTGTAATGTTCTTTTAAAAACGACCCATTCGCCAATAAATACAGAGAAAAACAAATTGATCTAAACATATGCATGTATGTGTGCGCGCATATACATACACACACAACCACATACATATATACAAACATATACATACACGCACATACACATATATACTTAACACATAGATGTGAAAAATTAAATTTAACCTAAATAAACAATTACGTTAAGTTGCATCAAATTAAGATAGAACCTCATACACAGCTTTTTTATATCTAGAAGAAGTTAATCCAAAGACATCTACGTCATTAAATTTGTTGTTGTATAATTCCATTATACGATTTAAACGTGCACCGGCTTTTGTTTTGCTTGGTTTTGGAGAGAAAATTTGATGTGAATGGAGCTCACGTACACGCTTCGAGCGACTGGGTATACGAATGTATATTGGACTGGTGAATCCATTACAATCAAATTTGTAATGACAGATATTGTAAAGCAAAGTTTGATCCAAGAGTATCCTTGTTGATTCTAAAGAAATAATACTAAATTTTCTTAACAAAAGTTTATAAATATTCAGAATTACTTTTAAAGCATTTGTACATTGTAGATTTTAAAAATTTTCGTTGAACACGCTCCAACTATAAACTATATACTGGACTCCATATAACTGATGCATATTCGACCAGTGATCTTATTAGAGTTTTATTTAAAGTTAAAAATATGGTGCGATGTTCGAAGGAAGAACATGTCCGCATAACAAAACCATAAAGCTGAAAGGCTTTATTGGTTATGTGCGTTACGTGTTCATCAAAGTGTAGTTTAGAGTCTAAATACAATCCTAGATCTCTGATTAAAGATACTGATTCCAACGAAACGCAGTTTAGTTTATAAGTGTATTTAAAAATGTTTTTTGTGAAAGTGATATGTTTTCATTTTGATGTACTTAAGTGAAGTCTATTTTTTTTACGGTACAGTTACAGCCTGCCAAGCGATTTAGATCTTGTTGTATTTCGTCACAGTTTTCGACACTTTTGACATAGTGATAAATTTTAAGGTCATCGGCGTAAAGGAGAAAGTTGGTAAAACGGAAACAATCACCGATATCGTTCACAAATAATGTTAAAAGCAAAGGCTCAAGAATAGACCCTTGCGGTACGCCTGAGCTGACATTTATGTTATTGGATGAGAAACCATTAATCACAACACGTTGAGATCTGTTTAAAACGTATGATGAAAATCTTCTTAACAAATTTCCTCGTATTCCATTAAACGCTAATTTCTCTAAAACTATATTGTGATCAACCTTATCAAAGGCCTTAGAGTAATCAGTGTAAATTGCATCTACTTGCAGACGGTTATCCATGCAGTGAAAAAAATAATTTGTGTAAAGAACAAAGTAAGTGGTTGATCGCCGTTTTACAAATCCATGTTGTTCAGGTATATTTATGTTATATAGTATAGGATAAATTTGCTTATGTATTAGCCTCTCAAGAACCTTCGATATAGTTGATAACAAAGATATAGGGCGGTAGTTAGAAACGTCGTTTTTGCACCCACTCTTGTAAACTGGTGTTATATTAGCGTTCTTCCATATCTATGGCATAGTCCCTTCACTAAGACATCGTTTAAATATAAGACACAAGGGAACACTAATAGCTGCGGCAGTGTGTTTGATGAAAAATGGTGGAAGGCTGTCAGGTCCAGGTCCTTTTTCGTAATATCGAGTAACATAAGCTCCTTGACCATGCTATCCTCCGAAAAGGAGATATTTAAAATAATCTCAGAATTGAGATTAGTAGACTGGCTACTAAAAGTCTCTTGCTGTAACTGCAGTCTATTTTCACATACGGAACTGAAAAATTCAGAAAACAACTCATAGATACCCTCTGGTGTATCAGATTTTTTATTTTTTTAAATCATAACGTTAGGTATTCCACGTTTACCTTTTCGATTATTAACAAAGGACCAAAATTATTCAATGTCCTTTTTAAGTCTCTCTTCGATGGAATTAATGTAAGTATTGAAGCAATTAGCACACGGTGTCTTAAATCTGTGTGAAGCATTGAAAACTGGGAATAATCCGCTTTATTATTATATTTTTTCCACCTCATCCAATTTTTTTTAAAAACATGAATGAGGGGTGGAGGAAACCAAACTGGAAAGTTATTACTTTTTGATGAACGAAGCGGTACATTTATTTTTATTTTTTCGTAAAATATATTAACTGACTCTTCAGCAGTTAGCCCTTTCATAAGAGAATACCATTGGATGTCAGAGATGGATTTACAAATGATGGGATAGTTTGCTTTTAAATATTTGAACCTCTGAATAGACGAGTGAGCCATAAATGTATACGTGTGACTTAGAGATATAACCGTATAAAAAGCTGGATGTAGACGATCCAATGGCAGTAACGTGTTCGAAGGCAGCGCACAAACACAATTGTCGTCGTTAGATAAAAACAAGTCTAAAATTCGGCCCGAAGGTTTTCTTATGGTGTTCAATTGTTTGAAGTTTAATGATGATATAAAGTTAAGCAGTGATTTGTCATTATTGGTAAGGGGTAAGAAGATGTAGATATTATATTTAATACCGTTTGATCAATGCCAAGCGATTGTAGACTGGGAAGATTGAAATCACCAACCACGTACACGCGCTGATAGTTAATTAGATTGGTTCTTAAGCTCTTGCAGTTTTAGTAATATCTTTTTTACTATAACACCATGTTACCACAAAATTTTGTTAAAGAATAATGATAAGACCATTTTTTCGTTAAATTAAGAGATCTTAATTTTAAAACGGTTTTTCGATAATTGAACTACCGTTATCGTTACAGCCATTAAAGTCCACTGCTGTAAAATGTATACGAGGTATAGTCAAGCTGCAGCTATATTACGTTTGCAGCACGAATAGATCGGCTCGACCAGGCAAGGACTTCTCTCTCGCAGAATACCAGCGTGAAATAGTAGCTTAATACTGCTGTGTTTCGTATGGTTAGTGTAGAGATGTGGAGACCCTTTTTTACTGGAGACGAGGCATTCCATCTTAGTCCTCAGGGGTAACAACTCACAGCTACGTTCTGATTCTTAATCGAGGATAAATGTAGATGTTTGTCTACGGGCCTCATCCACTTACCATCAGGTGGACTGTGTGCCCGTTTGCCACCCTTATTCTATAAAAAAGGGCTCCGCCGTAGATTACCTCAGGGGATATTTATTTGCCACGCTTGGCAAGCTGGTGACACCCGCAAATTTTTATTTTTAGTTGTTATTAGGAAGCCGCTGCAACCCATTTGTTTTGTTTCCCTCTGTCGCCACTTATGCCACCCACGGGATGATATTGGGTAGCGGATATTCTTACACCATCATTACACGGTAATTGAACTACTTGTCAAAATACTATTATTATAGATATGCAGAGTTTTTAATGTTTAATTTCTAAGCGGACGTAATCTACTACTAGGCTCTTACAAATTTATTCAGTAACATTTTAACTTTAAAATACTGTGACACAAAAGTGATAAAGAGAAAGCACTTGATTTGAAATTAATTTAGTAATCTTAAATTAAAAAATCAGTAAACAATCGTAATCGAAAAAAGTCGATTCATAAGTTTCGTAATCACTATATACTACAATGACTAATGTCCGGTTTACACGGGCTTTGTAGCTAAGTGTTTAGTACTTGTCACTATAATAAGCCTCAATATGACAAGTGAAAAGTAACCGTTTACACGTTGGAGCCAGTAAAAGTTATTGATGACTAGACATTCGAAATGGAGCGACGCCGCCTGATTTTGCGCAGTATGTTTAAGCAATATTCAAACATTATTATTTCAAGCATGATCGAAGAGCTTGAAAGACAAATATTAAAAAGAAAACGTTTGTGGACAAGACAGTGGTTACTGCGCCGAGATGAACGGGGTCATTCTGCTCTTCTATTAAAAGAACTAGCAACCGAAGATCCAGGAGAATATAGAGTAACTATGAGAATGTCAACGGCACAATTTGATATTTTATTAGAAAAACCCGGTACAACTTGCCACTAACTAACTTTTCAAGCTGTTAACACACGGTCAGCAAGCGACCAGTGTTTAGTAAATCTTGGTGGGGGTATCGACCGGGTGGGGAATCGTTTTCGCTTAGTAAATAGGATCGTTTTCTATTCACTCGCACTATTCATAAATACTAATACTAAGCGCTAATCAGCGTGTTTACACATGAGGACTTGGTATTAGTGACAAGTACTAAGCGCCTAGCTACGAAGCCCGTGTAAACCGCCCATAAGGCCTGCTTTACATTTTGAGAAGTGACAAGTGCGAGTGACACCTGACAAGTGGCAAGTGAGAAGTGACAAGTGGTATTTAATTTCAACTTGTCACTTGTCACTGCCTGTTCACACGCACTAAGCATTGTCATTTGTCAGTTGCACTTGCCACTCGCACTTATCACTTCTCAAAATGTAAACCGCACCTAAGTGCTATTGAGTTAGGCCCGGTTTACATTTTGAGAAATGACATCTGCAAGTGACAATGACAAGTGACAAATGACAAGTGCTTAGTGCGCATTTTATCCCTACTTATCACTTTTCACTGCCTGTTCACACGCACTAAGCACTTTTCATTTGTCAGTTGCACTAACTTGCCACTGGCACTTGTCACTTCTCAAAATGTGTACTGGGCCTTAGGATATTATGTATTAAATAATTTTACTTTTAAAATAATTATGCTATTTTAAAATTAGATTTCCAGTTATGATAATTACACAGTTATTATGTAACTGTAAAGTATTGTATACTGAATTATATCTCTTCATGAGCCTGAACAATGCACGTCACTAGACAGATTTTTTTGAATGTGCCTCATAAATTTAAAAATGAGTTAAATATTTTTTTTAATAATAATCGTTTCGTTTCGAAATTAATCAATTTCTCGACGACTATTGTAATAAATTATTGAATACAATATAGTTGTAAATATATATTAATGATAGGTATTGCTATTTGACCTGCGATAACGAAAAATAACAATCCCATGGTCGTAAGGCACATATTTTATTAACCACATAAATATTGGAAACCCCACTCTACGATTTTCAATTTTCTGAACCTTAACAGGTGATAGCTATGGCGGGTCAAACTAGTCTCCATCATCATCTTTACAGCCCATCAACAAGTCCACTGTTGAAAATAGGCCCGTATTCATAGACTGCATGCTTCATTAGGTCGTCTTGCCATATACAGTAAAGTAATGTACCTAAACTATTATTTCTTTAGATCGATGGCTAAAATTAATGGCCTCTCCTGTTATTTGCAGGTTGTTGCCAAATATCGGCCAGGAGAACATTTTAATTATCATCAACAATATTCACAAATACTAATTTGAATTGCCTTGTAAGGGTAAAACCTGTATTTAGATCAATCATTAACCATTGGCTCTGAAATTACGCTTTTCACACATGCAACACTGTCGACTTTTAATATTATTTATTTATACCATCATAATTACGTACTGTTGAAGTTACAGCCTATATATACATCCAACAGCTGAGCACAGGCCTGCCTTCATTTCTGAGAGAGTTTCAGGGCAAGGAATTCACATGTCATCGAAATATTTTTTTCTTATTTCTCTGACTTGCAGGTTTCCTCGCGATGTTTTTGTTCACCGCCGAGCACGTGGTAAATCAGCACTTAAAGCTTCAATTAACGATTTCATTGGTGCAGCAGGGGATCGAACGCGGATTGCTCGCTTACTGTGAAATTTACAGAGCTACATGAGCTACCACTGCTCAAATTTTATGTATATTATTACGTATTATGTATATTAAAATTTACCATTATGTATATCATAAACCTAGTATTCTCCATCAACTACGTATACGAACAATATAAATGATTCTGTGAAACATACATAAGTGGTCGGTGATTTTTGACCAACTAATTCAGCTTAACCACAATATAACCCGTTGTTACTAACCTCCTTACCTTCGATCTAGTTCCGGGCGTACCTATTATACACCACGATACTAATTTAAACATAGATATTTCAAGCTACACCAACCGTTAAATATTGTTCTTAAATACCCTATTACAAAATTATTCTCTAACTAAAGAGTCAAGGATGCAAAACAATCAAAAGTTCTCACATCAAACATCATTTTTTCAAACAAAATTGTTATTCAATTCAACGCAAACATAATGCGACTTCTCAGTTCTCACGTATCTTCGCGCAGTTCTACTCATAAACACGTTGACACACGAAAAGGATTAGTTTTACCGTACCCTTATACATGAGTAACTACCGAACACCATTACATCAATTAATTACAGCTTTACTGCTGAACAATTGGTCTCCCGCATAGATTGTACCATATTGAATAGTTGCCAAGTTATGCTAGCAGAAAGCTGCCGCGGGTTTTATGTTAATTTGGTCTGTTATCAGAAACATTGTATAACTTCCTGTTTTTGCCGCTTAACATACCTGCGGGACGACATGGAGTAGTTCTCTTGAGCTGCCACTACACGGCACCGAACAAGTAGACGGCGATGATGTTTTCGAGATAATTCTTGACCGATTTCAATATCGACTGTGGTAGAGCCACGTTGCATTGTATAATGGCCTCAGCACGAGTGGTGAAAAACCATACTCGCACATAATAGGCCACAACATCCACTTACCCTCACGTGGACTGTGTTTTCGTTTGTCTTTTATTACACAAAAAACTTCTCAATTTAGAATATATCAATTGTGAAGATATATGTTCTGATGCCGTAAGTATTCGCACAGACAACTACAACTATAACTGGTCCTATATCGGTGCACGACGTTGACTGCCTCGTTAGTCTAGTGATTGTAGTAGTGCGACTGCTGATCATAAGGTTCGAATCCCGGGTCGGGCCAAAAAATCAATTATTGAGTTTTACCGTCAAGAAATTCTCAGTAGCTGCCTGGAGTCAGGAAGGTGACGGTGTCTCACCCCTGTGCATTGGAAAGCATGTAAGGCCGTTGGTGCTGCTCCTAATCTCGCTCTGGTCGTGTTGAATTACCGTCCCCTCGGACTGGGTGAGGGAATAGAGAGTGCACCTGTGTTTGTGCATACACTTGGGCACTATAATCCTGTCCTGCGCGGATGGCTAGTCTCCGTTGAGGCTGGCCACCGTGATCGAAATTCGGTCTGGAGGACATTCTTCTTATCCGTGCACGATGTAACATTTACATGTTTGGCAGTAGGGTCTCACTACAATCACAACTAGACACGGTAGCGTTACTAATGTTGTAAGAAGAGATATTACGGACTTTTTTTCAAATACAAACTTGTTAAAAAAACCAAGGCTCAGTCAATCAATTGGCAATATATACACATTCGAAAATGTCCAACCCAAATCTCACAGACTAGTGAAGTCATGCTGGCCCAATATTAATTCAAAGTATTGACACATATTTCATGAAATAGGTCTTGATCTTGATACAACCTAGAGTCATCTGTCGTCATACCTATATCAAAGTCCTCTGCAAAACATACACCTCCATAAATTGCCTTATAGGGGATATTTTTTTTAGTTGCCATGCTCGTCAAGCAGATTGGCAACCATAGTTTTTTATTGATTAATTTATTAACAGGAAAATGCTGTTGCCCATTTCCTGTTTCATTTTCCCCCTGTCATCTCAACAACAGCACTAAAATAATTAAATGATGCATTATCGTGAATACCATCAAAAGTGGGCGGATAATTATATCTAAGGAACTACATAGTATAACTTCAGTATAAAAACTAAACTCGCGACCTTGCAGTCTCGTAAGTAGTTACTGCAGAATACGTGTTATTACACATTCTTGACCTTAAAAGAAACTATGGGTCCATAGGCATTAAAATACTCACACGTAGATACACGACCAGTGTAAAATGATACATTAAGTGGAATAAATCAATTGAATGCACGCACGGCAAACTGCCAAGACGGGTCTATATGTTTTAGTCTGTGAGATGACCACAAGTTGAAATTATTTGTGCAATTCGTTATGACTGCTCTATCGTTTTGCAACCTTTCGTCCGTTTTACGTTAGATAAATAGACTGTAACCATTGAATACTCGTACTATTACCAAAGAGTTATTTATTACCTACTAGCTGGTACCCGGTGCGTTGCAGGCGCGTAGGAAATAATTATAGAAATATCTTTTTAAATTTGGGAGGGTTATATTATTTAATTAGGAATGATAATGATATATAGCTTCAAAATATATTTGTCGGTATGGTACGCGCGCCACCTACTGCAAGATAATAGGACTATGCCTATTACCTTCGTGCAAGTGCGAGCGGTAAGTCGACAAAGACTTACCGCAATCTGATGAACGGTACGGCAGCGCATGGAATACGAGCATCCAAACAATAATTTTTATATATTAAAAAATTACAGTCAGCTACATATTTCGACATCCTTTATATGATGTAGTAATTATCAACTGCCTCCTCTGTTCTATGTGATCTACCTCTAGCGTTATATTTTCGATATTTAGAATTTATTTATATTAGATTAGCAATGCTTTGGTTACGGTCACAGAATCCTATTACTTTTTGCAAGACAGTATGTGTAAAAACGAGCATACAGCTCACTTAGTCCAGGAGGAATCGGCGCATGAGTACTAAAAACAATTCCACCCCAACGTTTTTGTGCGATTCTCCTCAAATTGTCCTACTGATGATATAAATCTATGTTGTCACGGGGCAACTCGGTTCCATATTGTTTAAACCGATTTTTTTTCAATTGCAAGGGACAATTTTTATATATATATTTGCCGTAGTTGCCATACATGGCATACGAGTTGGCAACTGGATATTTTTATTATTTTGAGCTATGATCAGGAAGGCGCAGCTGCCCATCTTCTGTATATTTCCACTCTCATTCCATAAATATAGTTCTTCTCACACGCTCACCGTGGACAGAATTACGGTGGTATTCCATGAGAGCGTGGTCCATCCCCGGTCGAGCCGACCCATTCGTGCTACCACCATAACACAGCTTCAGCCTGGCACTACCATGTATAAAACGGTGTCGAAAACGAAAACTGTCTAAACAGACATATTGAAACAGGTACGTATATATAGACATATTGCAAAATAGCCTTATGCTGCTGTGTTTCGTGAACGTAGCGAACCTGTGACCCTTTTTACTGGATATGGGGCATTCCATCTTAATTCTGATGGGGAACAACGCATCTGCATTTTGATTCTTAATCGAGCATACATGTCAATGTCTATAGGCCACAGCATTATGACAAAACACACAGCATGATGAAAAAAGATAACTTTACATTTATGGAAACTAGTAATCTGTAGTCTGATAGATCACAGTGGTAATAATGTCAAAATAATTATCCTATGGTATTTTTTTTAACCAAGAGAGGCCTGGGTCCAGCGATAGATTTTGGGATGGTTATAACGAGTACCTACACAAAGTAGCTTAAAGGCAAGCAGACCACGTAAATATGACATTTACGTAAAAGAAAACAAGGTACTCTACGAAAATCTTTATTAAAAATGGACAATATCACGCTTACATTTGCGCTATTTGACGAATTATGAAACTGATTGTTCCCCAGAAACTACAGCTTTCGCCGGGTAAATTGACCAATGGACTACTTTAATATCGTGGTTGTGGAAAATTTTGCTATAACATTCGTTTATTTTACTGAGACTATATTTGTTGTGCTTTATTCTGCGTTGTCTCATTTAAGGGATCTTGTGGTTATTGTTTTGTAACAGATTATTTACCACTGCCATTGAATATTACACCGTAGCACACAATGTTGGCGTTTCTATATTTTTTAATCGAATTGGTAACGTAAAGGGTAATTGTTTAGCATTGAGACTGCTACCAATGTTTTCGAATTCCGCAAGGAACAAGTGCTTGTTGTTCATGACCTAAGAATAATTGTTCCCGGTCTGGATGTTTGTGTGTACAATTTCTATATTTAAAACACATCAACGATACAGAATTAGATCTTAGCAAGATTAAAAACATAGTTTTACAAAATTTAAGACCGTTCTATAGAGAAGATTTGTTTTCTAATAAAACGAAATACTGGAACTGTAATACTACCACATGCGAAAGCTTAAAGTGGTAAAAATTAAAAAAAAATACTTTGTTTGTTATGAGTACCGTATATAGGTACTATACTTTCATATGCATTTAGTAAAAAGCTGTTATTTTGACATTACAAACAATTGATTTTATTTATTTACTCTAAGATTTGTAAAGACGATAACAGTAATATTTAGTTAGCAGCTGTAACAATGCTCGAGTAAGTTTTTGGCCAATTTGTACGAACCCCTTTTTAAATATTTAAGTTTAATGAGAGAGATAGATATTAAGTGCTGTTGACGAAAGCTACATAACATTATGTTTAACTATTCAGCTTATACCCAGTCTGACATATTGTACAGAGCGACACGGTTTGCGGTCACAAATACGTATATTAACCACCATTACATTATAGCTCGGAGGCTCGGAATGAAACCGGTCCAAATGTCGAATATGTTGTATTATTTATAATTCTGACGAGTTGTTTATTACTTGCTTCCAAAGTGATCATCTTATATATCCATTTGCAACGTCATCTTATAGCTTTTGAACCACATCATTATAATTAAGTAATCGGTTAAAAACAAAATAGGCACATAAGTACAATGTTCTCACCGATATTGACTGTATAAATGTTGTTTTACAAATATTCTATCGGTATACACCGTGTATTGATGGTGTGAGAATATTCACTACGTGATATGGCGTAGTAGTTATTCTCACACGCTCCCGTGGGGAACGTAGATGACTGAGCGAAACTGAACCAAATGGGCATCGACATTACGCATGTGCAGTATGCGTTACGTGGTAGAGCCATGCTGCAGTTGTATTATTGTTGTAGCACGAATGTGTCGGCTCGACCGGGGAAGGACCACGCTCTCACAGAATACCAGCGTAAAATAGCAGCTTAATACTGCTGTGTTTCGT
>DWHP01003763.1:0-13098 GCA_018247895.1 Parnassius honrathi
CACAATTATAACGCGTTGTTCTTTCGAAAACCTCTCCATTTTTAATAATGGGAATAAACAGAGATGACAGCTGTCAAGTTTGGAGTTGCCACTTGCACGAAAAAAAATATTCCAATTTTAAAAAGTGCACTCTTACTGAGAACCCCGATATTTCCAAGATTTAGTATTATAACGCCTTAAGACGGTATCTCCAGTTTTGTACTCATTCTTCTGCACTTTTTTATAATTTTCACAAAGTAAGCTTTCGTATTCTCTTACCTTGCTATCGAAGTCGTCTATCTGTGATGTACCCACCTTATTTTGTCGTTTTTCAGTTTTGTTCTTCATGTCCAATGCTGTTTTCTTTGAAAATTCCAATTTTACACTAAACTGTGGTTTTTGTTTTTGATTAACTCCTTATCATTTTTTGCTTTCATTGCAGGAGTTCTTAATCTTTTTACTGGCATGTTTTCTTTATCTTAAGATCCTCCTTGAAAATATTTATGCTTTAGGTTCGAAGTTAAATCATACTCCTTATCCACAGGTTCAAGTTTTAAGGTTGCACAAGTTTTTAAACCAATGAAGGGTCGATTTTCAGGTGCGAATCGAACTGAGGACAGAACAGTGACTTTGTTATTATTAAGTTCCGTATATTTTTTTCTTTTTGTGGATTATCATTCATCTTCAGATCGTTATCTATGCTTATTCATGTTATATCATTTCTCGTTGAGTGCTTCTCTGGCCGTTTTCAGTATCTGTCAATTTCATTATATCATCAATCTGTAATTCCTCTATTATGTCGATGTTTGATGTCTTTAATAAATCAATATCAGTCTTTTTTCTTTGGTTTTCATCATCTATGTCCGACCAATCAGACATGACAGAGGAGAATGCCCATAGATGTATGGAATTTCGTACCAAGTTGCATCAAAATCAAACTTTGTTTTTATAGACTACACTGATCCTATTAACTCCTACAAAAGTCCTTTTTGAAAAAAAAACCCGGGTTTTGAAGTTATTTTATAAAACCGAAAATAACCTAAAAACTGCCACCAAACAACACAAAGTCAGCGTGAAGTGGTTAGCTTCTTAGTGGCTGCCATGTTTTCGTCTGGTGAGTGAGGGTTCCGGATGCCCGTTCCTTTTCCCCTTTCCTTAAGGCCACCGGAATGTTGACGTTTTCTAGATAAACTGATGTGACGTTGCATTGTTCTAGGAGCTGTGATGTTGCATTTAGTAGCGAGTGTCTGATGGTCTTTCCCCTTTCTTTAAGTTTCTACGCCCATTCCTAGAAATGCTGTTCCTATACCTTATGAGAAGGAATAACGTATAAGTAACACTCCTGTTGTTTCTTGTGTCTATGGGCAGCGGTGAAATCATTTAGCTATCAGGGTATCAGATAAGTCAGGCTTGCTCTTTTTGCCTCTCTTATAATATACAAAAATAAAAATAAACACCTTTAGATAATATTAGCTGAAATTGTACCGCTGACAATTTGTATAATGGCTGTAACAAAACCAAACATTTTTTCAGGTACACTTTGAGAACATGAGACCATTAGTATGACTTTTGAAAACGGGGCAGGATGGAAACTTTTATATGTTTATATTACCCCGTCAAATATTGGCGGGTAAAGACGGAACGTGACAATTAATCCTAAAATATAAAAAGTAGCGATATTTAGACATAGCAACGTAACTATCAATTAAAAACAATAAGTATGTATACAAATAAAAAACTCGTACCTACCTCGTAAATGAAGTTATGCGACACGGGGTAAGATTAAAACACCCGACTTGCTCGCGTAAAATTCACAGATTAGATATTCCCATATAACACACAAACGATCCCTCAAAACGACAAGTGCTGACTGAGGTGTGGGACGTAACAGAATAGCGGTTTATGAATGTTGCCTGCATTGGATAAATTACACAAAATCTGTCTTTATTGATGCGTTTTTGTGTTACCCCGTTTTTCATCTTCCCCTCACTCACTCTAGATTATTAACGTTAAACCAATGTACTTATCTTGGATAATAATTAATAATTTTAAATAAATCGGTCATCACTTTCTTATTAACATCGTATAGGTCATCGCTCAAGTTTTTGATGCCCAGAAAGCATTCTCAGAACCTATCTTGCACGGACTTTAGTCATGCCAAGGTGTTGATGTAGGATGTCTAAAATGGTTGTTTCTGATACTCCAACTAACGCTGCAAGCTGTATTTCTGCTGTTTTTTCTTTAGCCGGACATCGTCCGGTACGAGTTTTTTAACTTTTTCGATTATTTCTGGCGTGGTAGCCTCAATCGGCCCTCCAGGTCGCGGGTCATCTTCAATGTAGGCCTTCCCTTGATTGAAAAGGGCGTGCCATTTATAAATAGTGATTTTCTCTGGAGCGGAGTCTCCATAAACAGCAGAATTCTCTTTAAAAATGGTTTGAGATGTCTTTCCTTGTTTGGTGAGAAACTTAATGACTGCGCGATATTAAATTTTCTCCATAGTGGCTAATTTGTTCCCGATTGACTTGTTTACTCGATAACTCAAAAGCTATTAGGCTGAAACTTGGTATATATATACTAACGATGAGTCACTTGACTAGCGCCTACCTGGATGAATAAACTCACCCTCGCCAACCCCGCCATCCCCCGATCTTTTTGACCTCCCCTCGTATATCACATAACGCATCATATCATATGTTGCGGAAACAAGTTCAGCGACATAAATCAACCGAAAGCGAAAACACCGTTTTCTTTGTTTTCTAAATGATTTTCGTATGTGAAGACTTCTAAAAGATAGTTACGACATGTTTTAAATCGTTATAATTACAAGGCCGACTTCTTTACTTGAAGGAATGCAGGTGTGTGTCTGTGGCGATCAATAACTAGATTATTTTGATAGTATAGTTTAGCCTCGTCTCGCTCCCACATAACGTTCGCACACCTTCAGCTAATGGTCTTTAGAAAGCTGTAATTGCATTGTAGATTGCAAAAGTTCCAAAAGGTATCACACCTTTTGGAACTTTTGCATTTATTTATTATTATTAAATACTATTTAAGCATTTTAACATTAGTGAACTTAAGTGTTAATATTACACTTTAAAAATTTTGATTTATTTGACAGACATTTTGATTATTGGCACTGTTATCTAGACATTCATTATAATTATATCTTCACTGTGAAATTGTAGTTGTGTTGAGTTTTTGGGGTTTGAGAGGTATTTACGTCATCGGCGATCAATCTCAGTTGATCCGTTATGTCATTGAAATGACTTACAATCACGTTTTTCTTGATTCATAGGTATTTTGAGCTAGGTAAATACGAACGCTACGTATGTAGATCCTATATTGTTATTGAGTAAACAAATAGAAGAAAAGCACATTTGTGGTGTTTATTCAACGATGTTGACTACGTTCACTATCTTGGGTTTTACCTTTTAAATTCATATTACACAAGTTTGCGCGTTCACCGTTAAAAAGAACTCTTCGATTTTAGGTTACTCTCCTTCCTGGTTTAGCTAGCATCAGAATCCTTGGCGTCGACATATCGAATGATGTTTAGTTCCGTGGTTTTGATCTATAAAAGCATGGCGTGCTCAGTAGAACAGGACAGTATATTATGCCGGTACACCACTTTTAACGCCGCGCAAGTTGCGGCTCACACGGAATATTATCCTTACCTCTAGGACGGGGCAATCTATTGTGAACTCCTTCTACTTGACCACATCCAGTGAATAGCGGCCGGAATCGTTGACGGCCGAGTTCATTCTGATCGGCTCGGTTAACTGGTGCTAGGAAGAGGTGTGATCCCTTTGTATTTATTATTTCATTTGCTACGGGGAGAGCTTGGAGTACGTGTTATAATTCATTCCTGCCGCCAAATTCGACCTTCGCACATCGCGTCTAAACTCCGACACCATCCACACTATCTGGATGCTTGGCAGTTCTCTACAGTGACGATTTTTAACGCTCTAAACGTAGTGATTATATATTCTTTGCAATTCTTCCACACTAATATCATTAATAGACTTTTCTTATATGCGTAATATGTAACGCAAGTATTAGATATTGCGTTTTGGATGTGAGGGTCGCGTGCGCGCGCACGTCTTTGTGTGATTAGGTAAGGTGGGTGACCCAAATAAGACCTACTTTAATTTTTTTATTATCTAACTAGCGGGTTTATAATAACAAAGCACTGGTAGATTTGAAATACTTATATTTATTTATTAAATTTTTAGTAAATGATACAAAACACTTTTGTGGACACAAATAACTAAAATGTCACTTTGGCCTTATTGGGAACCCTGTGTCTTAATAGTCTTAATAAAAGCAAGTAAATATTCAACTTATTAATGAATACATGTGTCAATACATATAATGTATGTGTCAATACTTATATTAAATTTAATGAGATCCCATTAATTACTTTTGATCATTTTAGATTAGATTTTACGAGTTTCTCATCATGTAAAAGTACTGTATTAATCAGCTTTTTCATCTTTTTTTTAAACAATCCCGTGAACAGTAAAATATTTTATCAGCGGGTGTGAGTCCAACACACACCCCATGGATACCAAACGCCACAAGTAAGACATTGTCGCATATCATCAACTCAATCTTCTTTACACGCTGGACCAAGTACCAAGCAGTACCAAGAAAATTTATTATCGTGACGTTTTGGATTAGATTTAAGATCCCGTAAGCTTATCTGCTGTCAAACAAGCAGTCTTTATTGAAGTTCGCCTTCGCGTTGCAGCAACCGCAGGTTATGCAGATCTACAGCCAGTAACTGACGCTGATTTTGGTGTCTTTGTGTTAATCTTTATCATAGATGAAGTACCAGGAACATCTTCTACTTTTGATTATGGTACAGTAATCTGTGATGTGGAATTCGTAGCACTGTCACCAAACAAACTTTTTGTTACCTCTTGAGTCCTGTAATTCAGACTTCTTACGTGGAGCAGTCGCTACAACTTTAACTTAGGAGTTGGTAAAAATTTATGAATCTCACACGTGGTTGATTGATTGTCTATCTTCTGTGGAGTTCCAGCATTTGGATTATTTTTTGAGAGCAAGGACAGTGGCAAATTCTCAGTATCTGTACCTGACCCATCTGAATCTTCCACATTTGCAGTTTCCGATTCATCAGATAAGACATCAATATTCTCACTGTTTGTAGGATTTGAAAGTTCATATAACGCAGAGGTCGCAAACTCCTCTTCAGGAATAGCATCTGGGTTATATGGATATAACCTTGTAGCGCTAAACTCATTCGAGATATTGGCAATAGTCATACATTTCGGCCATACTTGTGAGAGAATGACTTGTCTTGTTAAGGGTTTGTTTGGGATGCTGACTGATGTATTTAATCAACTCTGGGTCCCAATAGTACAGCAGTCGTTTTCTCTGGAAATTCCTGGCAAGCTGTGAAAAATAGTGCCGAAAAAGGAATGGCCCAGATAGCTACTTGGTTAAAATGCAACTTGTTCTCGCTGAATATAAATAAAACACCCAGATAGTAGCTACTTGGTTAAAATGCAACTTGTCCTCGCTGAATATAAATAAAACAAACTATATGTGTCTTAGTATCTACATTAAAAATCAACTTGCTGACATATTTAGTATAAGGGTTCATGATTACACCCAGGATACAAACTGCAACATAACATAAACAGAGGAAAAAAACTAGAAATACTTCCTTTTAATCTGTAAGTTATTCTTTGTAATACATATTTCATAAGTTTATAATATCCTAATATACTTATATAAATTACGCGTCACGTTATTTGTACGCAATGGACTCCCAAACTACTTAACCGATTTTAACCAAATTTGCACACTGTGTGCAGTTTGGTCCAATTTGAGAGATAGGATAGTTTTTCGCCCATGAGTGACACACAATTTTTTTGAATTTAAGGATTTTTAATAAGACGTGACAAAGGGTCGTCGAAAAGGGCAGAACGTCTGCCTGGCAGGCTAGTAATATATAGATATTGATATGGAAGAGCGGATTCACCTGCTACAGGAATTATTTGCTTAAAAGGAGAATCCGGTCACTAATGATTGTAAACCAATTCTATTCACTGAAATAAATTTTATTATTAATATTATGGTGTATTCATAGAGTATTTTCATTTGGTTGGGCTGAATAAATATATAAAAGGAAATGAGGAATATACATATATATTTAATATACTAACATAAATAAATAAATAATACATAAATAAAAGCCCAACCAGATGGAAGCTCTCGGCAGGGGAGACCAAACGGTCGAGGGTTAGGGTGAAAGGGAAAATGCGGGCGGATGATGCGGGCGGTATCAAGGAGCACCGCCTTCTGCATTTGAGCCCAGAGCGGTCCCCGTCACGGAGTCCCGGCCGCTTCAGATGTCCCGAGAGGCTGACTGGGATTAATCCGTTTGCAGAAACGCAGATTATTATTATTATGGTGCTCAAAAGAACGATAAACAGATTTATCTATGGGCTGTAACTCGTGCGTGGTATTTGACGGAAGACAATATAAACTAATGTCACTTTTCTCAGCTTCCTTGACAATAGTAAAGTCCAGGTGGCATTTTGCTCCCTTAAATATGAGGAGACATGGCCTTGATGTTCTATGATTAATAAAATCTATGAGTTTCTGTCGTCATACTTCCTTTTGGCGTCATCTTCACCAGAAAGCCTGGAGGTAAATTGTCTTGGAATTCTGGCTTTAGTCTCTTGCCTTTGAACAATATCATTGGCGGAATACCTGATCCTATAGCATTTCCGCAGCCTACTACAGTCACGCTTTCAGCATGCTCATTCGCTATTTGATGAACTCTTTTTCCTCCTTTGGCTGTCAGAACTTCCTGCTGATGGTGCAATGATATGCGACAATTTTTTTCATCAATACTGTAAATGCTTTCAGGTTTATGTTCAATTCCGAGTCTATCCAGCACACTTGTATTTGGAAAAGTGACCACTAACAATATCTTTTTTATTTTTTGAACACGAGCTGGATTCATCATCTGTGCTTACGACGTACTGATTCAGGGTGTCGTTTGAGAAATAACGTCAACCATTTCTTCCTCGCGGCGTTTTTGGCGTCATTGAAAGTGTTTGGAATTTTCTTAATTTCACAGAATGAAAAAGCCTGTATACACAACATCTTTGTGGTCAACGGCACTCCAACATCAGCCAAATGTTTGATTCTTCTGACAAGTCGACCTTCTTGTTCTGTAGTTAATATAGTCGACCGTGCTAGCTTTCATGTATTCGACCCACTCGCATGATGGTTGCGTAGGGTTCTTACTGGGATGTATCTGGCTGCAGCAGCATATGTGGGTAATATACCTCTTTCTACCATTTTACCAGCGTTTTCCATCTGTTGCGAAGTTCATTAAGCACTTTTTTTCCTTGTGGTAGAAGCTGGTGATTCGTTTTCCATGATGTTACTGAAAACAAGGGTATTTTATATTTTAATGTGATTCTTTTCGAACTGACTTACACTTAACTTGACTTACTTAACATGAATGCACTTGCTGTGCTTGTGGGTGTTAGTTAATGCACATGTACACAACATATGCAAACAATCGCGGCCATTTGAAATCGTAAAGCAGAAATTTAAAAAATAGGCCTTATTAGGACATACGCTTTATTTGGGTCAAGGTGGGTGACCCAAATAAAGTGTAGTCTAGAAGCTTTTCAGGTTCTTTAAAATTTATGTGACCGTTTATGGAACCATTTCCTAACTGTTTTTTACAGTAAAAATTGCTTAATTTATATGAATTAAGTTTTATGTTTACTTGGTTGTAGATGTGTGCAGACTGCAGACAATTGCCTAATAGCAAGTACCGTTCTTGTGCAGTGTGTAGAGGCAACGCTATGTCTCTTCTATTAAGTGTATTTATTAGTTTAATAGTTCACAATATCTACATATTATAATTTCCTGAAATAGCTCCCTGCAGCTCAATTAAAAGGAAGCTATTTCGATATTATGAATGTTGTACTGTCTCTCTCACTTCAACATTCATCCATTCAACGTAGCAGAGGGAATCCTCATGGATACTCTCTGCTGCGGTGGCAATCGAATGCTTTTTATTGCTGGCTGATCAGGACCCCGGGAGATAGCGCGATAACTTTGGCATCCTGGTGATGTCATCGCGGTGACTGAGAACACTGATAACTGCAAAATACAACATGAAAACCGTCACACTGACGTTTCCATATTAATGAGTGGAAGGTGATATTTCTAAAATCAACAGTGGTGGAATTGAAACGCTAAACATGAAAAATAAAATTTGAAGGTCGTGACTTTCCGTTTCGTACGTTATTCATATTATAATAAAAAACATATTTTGAAAACGATACCTAACTATTTTGTTTATGTATTTCCGCAAAACATCTAATATTCGTGCTTTTTGTTACGGTGAGTAAGCAATCAATCGAGCCATGTTATTTTATTATCTTCCGTTATCTTATTTTATCTTCCACTATTCATATATAAGATCTTGCACTTGCAGTAATTAATCTATTTGGCTTATTCTTTGTAAATGTACGTTTAAAAAGTCTTGCTTTTTTTAGATTCTTTTAAATATGTAATTGGGTATGTTGAAAAGCAACTCAAAATAACATCAAATCAGAACATATTTCGACGTATGATTTCAGTAATATAATTTAGTTATAACTTACGTCTCTTTAGTACTATGAAATTCAAGACGAGCGCTCGCCTTTTCCTCTTTGTGTGTGATAAAACCATATTCTAACTACTCGCCCCCTATTAAAAAAAGATAGAAATTTTGTGCAGCATATGAATGTTAATTCATTTTAATATTTATTAAAAAACTGTAAGTACACGTTATCGTACAGTTATTATCAATGTTATTTTGTTATTCCCAGTAACATACGATAATCACAATGTCAATAGTGTTCGTTACGTTATGTGTTCCCTACTCACGTCTAAGTCATATCTTTTTGTTTATTTTTTTAATATTATTAAGATTTGTGCATTATTGTTATATCTGTATTTATCTCCTTCGGCGGCAAAAGTCGAGTGGGCCTGTTGAAATCTTTCGTACTATGCAGAAGGCGTGTGCACTGGCGTTAGCACCGGTTCCAACATCTTTTACAGTATTTCTACTCCCTAGTCCTGAACCCTTGGAAGACAGCTTTAGTGCACACAATCCTTAAAACTGTTCAGATGCGTAGAACCACAGACCTACCGACATCACTTCCTTGTTCTTCTAAACAATGGAATCAATTATATATTGTCAGCTCACGAGGTACTTCAAGGACCACCAGCTGCCGATACGGTTTCCGTTGGTGTTATTTAACTGGTGATCTTCTAATTCACTTGACTCAAATATTGGCGGAAGCAGAAGCGTACAAGGAGAAAGGTAGACTTTCGTGGTTAGTTCGGACATAGCGAAGACCTTATATCGGACTTGGCAAAAATTTTTCTTTCGATGATTCCTCGAAGAGAAATTATAAAATTTGATCACCGGTTTCTTGCAACTCGAAGCATCAAGGTCTTAGTAGACGATGCAGGCTTCGATTACAACTCTATTAATGCTGGTGTTCCAAAAGTCTGCGTGTTATCACCTAAACTATTTTTTCAACATATCAATGTATAGTTTTAAACCAGCAACTACATTGATAATATGCAAATTCTTTTAACACCTGTCGTGCCAATATTTGTCTTACATTGTATAACAACTTACCTACAACTTGTGTCTGAAGTCAAGTCGTTAATCAAAGAAATGTATTCGGGATGACTAATTCTAGTTCAGCTTAACCCTCAGAAAAGATAAGTTTGCGCCTTTTCCGCTGCATGAACCATTTTTGTCGTATCTTTGTAATTTCTCCCCTCTTTGCTGCCTCTTAGAAATTCTCTGCATCGGCGTATCGAGTGACGTTAGGTCCGCCGTGACTTGGAAGGAAAGGCTCAATAGATCTCTAAAAATAATATAATTATTTAAAAAAGTTGAATCTACATCTGTGTAACTATAAAAGTCGGTAGCTCAAATACAATAAATAAAGTCAAATACGACTATCCTTCCGATTTAAGTTTGCACTAATTTAATAATCATTATAATAATGATTTTTTACATTTACGCGAACACTACACGTTGATTAAAACTACTTTTACGGGTTTTATCGCGTTTAATTTAAATTATTTTTAATTCCCAACGTTTCGGGTGCTTCCCTATCCTAGGTGACCGCTACCATTACATCAGATTTGATAGACCACAAATCCTCGCGAAACCAAGGATAATACGTAAGCCCATTGAAATTAAAAAAAATATATCCTAATTTCAATAGAGAGGGAGGCTGGGGACTATCACCTGCTTTTAGGAACCTGTAATTAATAAAATTAAAACTAAACCCAAGACTTCAAGACACAGTTCATTCTGCGTGGAACGGACCATAAATAATAATTAAAAAGCTGAAGGTACTCAGGGTTAACATTGATATCGGGACGTCAGTCACCTCGGTTCCCCGTGATCATGAGTGCTGGATAGCACCCGAAATGTAGGGAATTAAAAATAATTTAAATTAAACGCGATTAAATCCGTAAAAGTGGTTTTAATCAATCTTTATAATATAAAATTACGTGCCACATTGTATGTGTCAGCGATGAACTTCTGAACAGATTTAAATGAAATTTTGAACACTGTGTAGTTCTGTCTAACCTGAGAGATAGGATAATTTTTATCCCGATAAGTGATCCCCAAAGTTTTGTTACGAATTTAAGTATTTTCATGAAAGGAAATCAGAACGAGTAAAACAACGTCTGTTACTAGTGTTAAATATAATTGTCAGCATCTTCAAACGTGCCAAATTATCTTAAACAATTGAAAAAAGCTTATTATTATATACGTCGTTTAATTAATTTGTTTTGAAATGATGATGAGCATATGTAAACAAAACAATATATTTGTGATATTATTTCTTCAGTCGGTGTTCGTAGTTGCTGGAATTTAAACTTTTGGTGGTGTGGTGGACTGGTTCATACAATCAAATTGGTGGCCAATATTGCTTGGCCACCAGTTTGATTATGTGAAACGGTCTGATTTTTCATTATCGAATTAAGACTAAATGCTTTAAGAAAGAAACAGTCACATCTCCCTTAAGTTTTTAAATTCAATACTTTATAATGCTTTACTTATATAGAAATGGTAGTCACAGGAATGGTATATTATTTATCTTATTAAATTAGAATGGTTCAACGACGGTGGAGTAGATTTAAGGCTAGTTACTTGTTTTATTTTAAAGCCGTTAAAACTTATAAAGTTTGTATTTGCATTTGCTGAGAACGCAGTAGCATAATAAAAACACAATAGTAGGATAACTTTCGCGCCGTAGCGCGGCGGTGGGCGTTCCCAACTCGGTCCGATCTCCCCGACTTAGCACGCGTCGTTGTGTGCGTGCTGTGGCTCATGCGTACGAGTCCGCTTTGTCACGTGCCAGGCATGCACACATATTAGCAGCGTTCTGTACATTTCTCAGATGATATTGCCTACTATTCTGTTTTTACTATGGCAGTAGCTATTTTTGCCAAAATATTAGCAGAATTTAGCTCTCGATCCATGCACAAAACCCAAGACCTATATAATCATAGAATGCGTTTAAATACGTAGGTATGTTTAATGTATGCCTCTACCGGGTTGATTATACTTGCAAATAAAAGTAAATGTCCCAGTCTTAATGTTTATTCTTTAAATAGAGCTGTGATTGGTTTTTGTGTCTCCGTTGTCTATGACCCTTGTTTACGTGATTTCGTTCGGTCATGCGCTTTTTACCGGCGGCGGAGGCTTGTACACGCGCGTCTTTGTGATAACAGCAAAATCTGTGCCGTCACGTTATGTTATTTTCAAACATTCATTTCGTTCATTCTTATAAGACTTAATAGATGAACAAATTACATTGTGTTTTTTGTTTAAAAAGCAAACGTAATCATTTTACGTTTTCAAATTGCGTATCTTCATTTTCACTTTTCATTGTTACCTTAAACGTTATATAAAACTAGTCAGTTGAAGTTTATATCTATTTAATAATACCAATGACGAAAAGGGACATATTGTATTGCAGTTTAACAATTTGCTTACTGTCGTTTCTGTATCGTTTATTTTAACCTAAATATCTTTTAGCTGTTTATATCTTGTTTTCTTTTTGTGTGAAGACTTGAGTGTATCGACCAGATTGGCGATATATTGAAGACGAACCAAATTAAGAGTACCCTTAACTGACAAGCATGAGTGTAAGATTATGGGTATGCAAGAATCGAGTGTCAGGACAAGCCAAATGGAAGTCCGTAGTCTTTGTTTACGTCTCTGGGTGACAGGCTTGCGAGTTTGTGTATTTATGTGGTTTAATAGAGTTGATGAGAGGAGTTTAAATTAAGGATTAACAAACTATGTTTACTAACTATTAATATTTTTGTTCTCAGAGAGTTCGAACCTTACGCCGCCTCTCCACCAGCACCTGAAGATTCTTTCTTTTATATCCGATATCCTAAAACAGAGGTAATATTTGGCAAGCCTAAATTGGCCAGTGACACACCAAATCTCATGAACGATCAGCAAAAGGAACTAGCAGGACAAGTTGCGTATACATTTAAAGAGAAGGACTGGTCGAAACACACCAAACCATGCCAAGACGTTTTGCATGGCATTACGCCTCTTAATACAGCAGGTAAGAATGTATAACAGTCTGTTAACATGTATACTTACGATCGCCATCGCTATAATAAAACATTTTTTTTTGCAAGAAAAACCGATTCCTACTAAGCATGATTCGTTTATAATATTTTAAAAGCGACGGCAATATTTGAAGGTACAGTATGTCATTCTGTGTGAATCAGAACAAAGTTAGTCCTGGTTTAAATATGACAATAATGTAAAGCGCCCAAAACGTTGGGAATTGAGTAAGAAATTGATTTTTTACCCGACAAAAAAAGGACAGCTCCTCCAATAAAGACGAGAGTCGGAACCGGCTCTTTAGGCTAGGCTTAGTTTTAATCTTAATTGCCAGTTAAAACATAATTTTTTTTTATAGAAGAGGGGGCAAACGGGCATACGGTTCACCTGATGTTAAGTGACTACCGCCGCCCATGAACATCCGCAACACCAGGGGAATTGCA
>DWHP01003764.1:0-13097 GCA_018247895.1 Parnassius honrathi
GAAAAATGTGTCAAATTTCGCGGAGAATACTTCGAAAAGCAATAAATACATTTTTAAATAGTAATGTTGTGTTACTTCCTTGATTCCCGAAATTTTCAGTGCCGCCCTCGTATCCCCAAAACACTTCACCGCTGCATTGGAACACGTTTATAAGCTACTGGACTGGAAAGGATACGGTATTAGCATCAATAGCGATAAAATAACACGGTATTGATATCATTCACCTTCTATTTACCGAGATATAGTCCTTATGGCAGAATTTCTGGAAGATCTAAGCACTATGCTCAATCACCTCATTATTGCCTCGCAATGAGTAGGTCTTAAGACGAACATGAATAAAACAAAGATCATATGTAACGTTCACGTCATGCCTATGCCGGTAGTTGTTGGGAGCGCTAGGCTAGAAGTTGTAGACGAATATGTTTACCTGGGAACAAATAGTCCGACTAGGTAAGTCCAACTTCGACTGACAGGTCAATCGACGGCTTCAACTCGGCTAGGCAGCATTTGGGAAATTGCGACACATCTTCTCATCAGGTATACTTCAAAACTTGAAAACAAGACTGTACAACCAGTGATGACTTATGGATTCTAAGACCTGGTTCTTCACTGCTGGCCGTATGAGGAAGCTCCACGTCGCTCAGCGAGCTGTGGAGAGAGCTATGCTCGTGGTACCGACATAGCCCAAGAGATTAGTAAGCAGAAGTAACATTAGGCCGGCCATATAGTTCGAAGAACAGACAACCGATGGGGAAAAAAGTTCTCGAGTGGCAGCCTCATACCAGTAGATGAAGTGTGGGGCATCCCCCCACTAGATGAAGTGACGACCTGATAAAACATGCAGGAAGTCTATGGATGCAAGTGGCTCAGGACCGTGCTTTGTGGCATTCCTTGGGGGAGGCCTATGTTCAGCAATAAGTATTATTTGCAATTTATATACAATAAAAAATTTAATTCTATTCCTATTTGTAGAAGCGTGAAAACTACTGGTAAGCGCTGCAGGACACGTGCGTTAAGCTGCTATTTTACGCTTATTTGGGAGCGTGGTTCTACCCAGTCGAGCCGACCTATTCGTGCTACAACCATAATGCAGCTGCAGAATGGCACAATGGCACTACCTCATCTAAAACGTCTTTTACCTAAGCGCCATTATGCCTAGCGAAATATATCACATGCAATGTGTACCTACGAAGACAATAACTACACATCCATACCAGAACTGTCAAGTTGTTTTTTTTTTTTTGAGAAAATTTAGCTCTGACTGGGATCCACATCCACACAGACGCAGTAGTAACACTGACTACTATGAGTGTCTTTCGTTCAGTTACGCAATATAACGAAAATTAAATTGTGATGTATGGTTGTGCACGTAGTATATTGTGTAAAATCACGATTTTGCGATTAGATCGGAGGTTTAAAAAGGACAAAAAAATCCGATCGTGATTAAAACACTAATAAGTAGGTTAAATTGTGATGCAGGAAGGTACCTACGGTGCAATAGGATCGGTAGATTTTGCATAGACCGATATATTCCGCAAACATTCAGACACTCAACAACTCAATCTAAACAGTCCTCCATTCCAACGCGATGTCTCAATAACGGATTAAAAAAAGAATAATTTCCGAGAGGTTTTTAGGACAAGGAACCTATCTATAGAGGAGACCAGTGCCCAAGAGTCCGTAAGTAGATTGTAATTTAATATTATATCTTTTAAACCAATAACAACAAAGAAGCAGATATGGCAAACTTTAAGCGGACTAAACAAATCAATGACAGTGGAAGATAAAAATAAAACGAAAAATAGAATCAAAGAACACGCAGCTTTTCCTTCTTGACACAAGACAAATCAAATATCTCCCTTTGACGATCACAAAAAATCGATCGTATTAAATTCAAAGCACAATCCTTCTCGAAATAAGGGTTCGCAATGCGAGAAAAATCAGAATAACATATTCCTTATTCAGTATGTACTCATTGAAAAGCTATTTTTTTTTTCTTTACGACTCTTAACATTCATAGGGGAGGAAGTAATCCTCCAGTGGAGACGAGTATTATGCGGAGAATATTATTTGTAATATCAACGACTGTTGGTTAATCTTTTAACTGGAAGGTTTCTGTTTGCGTAATTTTAATTTCTTACTAGTGACCCGCCCCAATGTGGCGTTTAACGTGATTAAAGACTAACAACTTTACGTTTTTTTTTAAATTTGTTGTTCAGCCATTACGAAGACTAGCGCGGTCAGACAGAGAGACAAACATTTTAAAAACAGTTGTTTACGTCTTAGTAGCAAGACAACACCTGTGCTTAATGTGAAGCAGGATATTTCAATGTTACAGACACTTCAATTGTATTTATATGTATAGACTAGTGACACACCTCGGCTTCATTCGCGTGCTGCTGCTTCTCCATAATCTATAAACAAAATATCATATATCGTGCACTAAAACTTTCCTCAATATGTTCTAAATAACTAACAGTAATTTATCACGCGCTTGGCGGTGAAGGAAATCATTTCCTTTCCTAAACATCTTCAAAAGATATTTCCTTGCCCCAAGGACAACTGAGACCAACCTCAATGAGCATTGCTGAAAACCAACATTACCGCAAGCGTGTGATAGCATTTTGTTGAGTCAGTTCCGTAATCAGCATCATATCACTCATGCAACTGGATCTTTTATATCTGTTTTCTCTGATTTATTTTTGTCTTTGATGTTTTTGTGTATCATTTTATTTTGTGTATCTAAACTGTTTTTTTTTGTACGATAGGGTGACAACACACAGTCCACCTGATGTTAAGTGGTTGCTGCGGCCCATATACATCTACATCTACCCTCGATTACAAATCAAAATGCAGATACGTTGTCACCCGTGAGGACTAAGATGGAATGCCTCGTTTCCAGTAAAATGGGTCTCCGGACCTCTACACTCACCATACCAAACACAGCAGCATTAAGCTGCTATTTTACGCCGATATTCTGTGAGAGCGTGGTCCTTCACCAGTTGAGCCGACCCATTCGTGCTACAACTATACTACTTATATAACTGCAGCATGGCTCTACCACGTATAATGTTATTTGTAGGTGACCATAATCTGCAGTAGTCACTTCCAATTAGGTGAACAAATTTGCGGAATGTGTTAAGATTTGCTGCGTATCTTACAGTGAGTGACAGCAAGGAAGACTCTATTTACTAGTAACTAAGCAGTTTTTCTCGATCCTTAGAGGTGACAATGCATCTGCATTTTGGATTTTAATTGAGGGTAATTGTAAGGGAGTGAAATCCACCGTAGGCTGTATGCTCGTTAGTCATCCTTCCCATCACCAGTCCAATTTTGAGAGCACAAATCACGAATTAAGTTACATGAATGCGTCTAATGTTCACCACTACACCTAGTATTAGACGTTTCTAAACTATGCTTGCCGGTACGAGGTTGACACTCGTTTTTTAAAAGATTTTGTGAACTGTAAACATTTTCTTTTCTGCGTGTTCATTGACCTACTGGCACATTTGCAGCATTAAAAACATAATACTGGCTACAAATAATGTTACGTAAAATAGAAAAAAAAATATTTAAATAAACAATAAGCACAAGGCTGGTACACAAAGCGCCCATAAAAGAATCGCTCTAACTATGCAACTGTACGATCTGAATGAACACAAAAAGCTACTCGCGGTGCTGCCTAACTAACTATTTAAGCAACTCTTTGGCTTTAATTAATCTTGACAACACTATTGTAAACGATTGGTATATCATTTATCACTTTCAAAGTTCGAGGTATTCGAGCGAGAAATTTTTATATCACGTTGTAAACAGAATTGAACGGAAATACTTGGACTGTGTATCATAATGTGGCGAATGATGTCGGATAATCATCGTTATGAGCCATAATGACCCGGCAAACAAAAAAGGTTTTAACGGTACATGTTAAAAAATGATTTCTTAAGAATTTTGAATACTAAATACAAATTTACCTATAATATTTGCCGTGCAGTGGTAAATATATATGAGAAGCTTAAAATAGCAGCTTAATGCTGCTGTGTTTCTCATAGTGAGTGTAGAGATCCGGAAACCCTTTACTGGAAATTGGTACTCAGCGGTAGCAATGCATTTGTGCATTTTAAATCTTAATAGTGGATATATGTAGATATCTATGGGCCAGAGCATTCACTTAGCATCAGGTGGACTGTGTATTCGTTTGTCACCCTTATTCTATAAAAAAAAGAAATATATGTGAACACCCCATGGCTCAACCTATATCGATTATTGTAAATTGTAGTATATGTAAAACTACTGTGAAAGAAAGATCTATATAGCATATAGAATGACGAAAAAATAAATAAAAAAAGAAAAATTATTTACTAAACGCTATCGTTTAGTTACTTCTTTTCTGTCTAGGAGGAACTTGGGACCACCCACTTTCTTACAGGTTGTGAGACATTCCGCCTGGGTCTCCGAAGGTGACAACGCATCGATAGACTTCTTTGTTTAAACTTCGTGCCGGTGTCCTTGGTGTATAGTATCCACAAATAGACTGTGAGTTCGTTTGCCACTTCGATTCCGTTAAAAAAAAACATAAAAAAACAACAATTCTTAAAACTTTTTTTAAATATTGTTGCTTTTTTACGTTTTTTTTAATGAAATTGAAGTGGCAAACGAACTCACAGCCCAAGGTAACAATTCTTAAAAAAAAGAATTGTCTTTACCATACTATACACAAAACTACCTTTTCAAATTCTGTAGCGTTTGAAGAGTAAATAAAATTCTGATTATTAATGCGAGTGGATATTTCTCCGAACGTTCCTAATAAAAGTACGGGAAAGGTTTCAATTATTTGCCAACCCGTTGCTTATACACTACTAGTCTCGATTGCCTCCCGCCTGAACTCGAGAATCGAACCCGTGCCTACAATGAAATATATCTAAATAAATAACGTGGACCTTCTATTGTATCGCAGCCTCCGTACAAAATATATTTTCTCTACAATGCCCGTATGCTGAGAGGGAAAATGGGTTCTACGCGAAGCGGAAGAAATCTTTCCAATGTTCTGGTAACACTCGTTGTAATGAAAATTTGTTATTTGCATATTTAAACAAAGTTCGAATTTAATAACGGCAGGTTATTCATTTCTGAGAGGGTTTTAAGGCAAGGAAATATCCGCCGCGCTGCCCCAATGCGTGTTTGTGCACTTCACACGTCTTTGAAATATTTTTTTCTTATTCTTTGGACAGGCAGGTTTCCTCACGATCTTTTCCTTCACCGCCGAGCATGTGGTAAATCAGCACTTAAAATTGCAATTAACAATTTCATTGGTGCCAGCCTCTCAGAACCCTCTCAGAAACGAGGGGAGGCCTGTGCCTCCGTTAGTGCGACGTTATATAGGCTGTAAGTTTAACTTACTTACTACGTTATTCATATATTTTTCTGCATCCATACCACCGGTAATTAGTGTTTTGTCAAGTGCACGTAATTGTAATTGGCTGAACGTAACAAATTTTATGGAAGATATTGAGAGCGCTACGCTCGGGGTTTCTGTGTGGTTAATTTAAAAATGATGGCTGTAAAGGTTACTCTTAGTTAGTTAGTAAGAATCTACTAGGTGTGTGTGTGTGTGTGTGTGTGTGAGTTGTTTGTAGTTAGCAGTGGCTGCATACAACCGCCGGTACGACATATTCCGCCAATCATTGAGTCCGTACACTCCGAAAGGCGTCGAGGTCATCGGCCCCTAGGCAGAAACTTAGGAACTTTAAAGCGTTCGTGCACGCTAACGACGCCACAGAGCGCCCGACTTCTAGGAAGAAAAAGCGGAAGAATAGGAGCAAAAAGACTGCGCAGCCTCCTTCTCAGGCTGTCACCTCTACCCCTACAATAGCAGAACCGATAGCCTCACAGGCGCAAGTCACTGAAAGAGCACCGAAGACTATGTTGATGAGTAGAGTGCAAGAAAGGGCTCTATCGGAGAACACAGCCCGCTCTACTCATAGAGCACGCTCTACACAAAAGAGAGAAGCCACTGACACCCCGACCAGTACCTTCATACCCACGCAGACCACCATCAGCGCCCGGCCTTGAGACAGCTGATGCCATCCAAAGATTGGTAGGCATACCTATCGAGGTCGGTACTCAGATGACTCGACAGATCCCGTTACCGCCGTTATGAAGATGCTGGCATCGCTACTGGCACGGCACTAGGGAGGACAGTTACCTGCGCCTCCTTTACTGGAACCCGGACGGGACACAACGTAAGATCCATGAACTCCGCACGGTCGCCCAGCAGCAGGACATCCATGTGATCTTGCTGGAAGAGACCAAATTAAGACTAACAACGCATCTGAAGCTGCCAAACTACAATATCTACAGGCGGGACGAAGTCAACCCTCAAGTGTTCGCATACAGAGGGACGGCGATCCTGGTGAGGAGGGACATCGTCCACCAGGAGCTGGACCTACCTGATTTCCAGAAGATACGTTCAATTGGCATAAAATGGAGGCGACGGGCGAGGCACCAGGGATCTTTGCAGCATACCACCCGTCAGGGACTCCATTCTACTCCTCAGACATCCAGACGGTTATGGAAGGTACGACACCCACCATCATCGTCGGGGACCTAAACGCCAAGCACCCGGTGTGGGGGTCTATACTGATCAACCCGCGCGGGTCGTGACCTCTATGAAGATGCGGAAAGCAATAATTATGACGTTTTAGGTCCCGAGGAACCAACCCATATTCCGACAGACACAACGAGACATCCGGATGTATTGGACATCTCGCTTGCTAGGAACGTCAACTACCCGGTAGTAATAGAGGTGCTGTACGACCTGAATACACAGCACCTGACGATTATGATTGCCCTTGGCACCAAGGCAGTGACTACGCCGCCCAGAGTCCAAGATTGACTGGAGGCTCTACCACCAACACCTGCAGGAGAGACCTCCAGTATATGCACTTATCCACTCAGCGGACGATGTAGAAGCCACTGCAACCGGAATTTCCAAGAGCATCCAGGAGGCCCTCAACGCGGCCTCTACAATCGTCCCTCTCTCAAGAAGAAAGGACGAGCTGTCGCAAGAGATACGCGTGCAGCTAAAACATAAAAGAGCGCTGAGAAAGCTCTGGGCGCGCACTCCCTGCCCCTGATTGAAAACAAAACTAAACACTCTTTCGGACGAACTGGCGGTTTGGAAGAAAGGCAAAATCATCGTCTTGCCGAAACCCGGGAAGGACAGGCGTAGAACTGTCAATTACAGGTCGATCGAGCTGCTATCGCACATAGCTAAACTGTTTGAAAGATTACTGCTAAGACGCCTCCGCCCGTGCATCCAACGGGCAGAGCAGCACGGATTCAGGAGGGATCACTCAACAGCAACACAGCTGACTAGAGTGCTGCACCTGCTTGCGGTCGAGCACAACCGCGGCCGCACAACGTTGGGCGTCTTTCTCAATATCGAGAAGACGTTCGACAGGGTATGGCACTCTGGACTACTCTACAAGTTATATACTCTATAAGTATCAGACAAGTATCCCTCCTGCTACGTTGCGGCTAGTGGCATCATTCCTCGTAGACAGGAGGTTCTACGTGTGTGTAGAGGACGCCGAGTCCGCAATAAGACACATAACAGCTGGTGTACCACAGGGCAGCTGTCTGTCTCCAGTCCTGTACGCGGCTTACACCAACGACATCCCCACCCTGGCAGGTCACCTGCGCGAATGGGAGGACGACGTAGAGCTTGCGCTATTTGCGGACGATAGCGCCTATTTAACCTCGTCCAGAAGAGCCCACATCGCCACTGCCGGAATGCAACGTCTGCTGGACTTGTTGCCACCATGGCTGGATGAGTGAAGGATGGCCGTCAATGTTGGTAAGACGACCACTCTGCTCACTCGCCGCTTCAGAAGATTTCCACCACCACTAACCCTCAGAGGCCGGGAGATCGCATACGAGAAGGCCGTGACTCACCTTGGGTGCCGGATTGACAGGATGCTGGGATGACTGCGCACGTCGACTTCGTCGACCGCAAAGCCAGATGTGCGTGGGCGATGCTCCGTCCAGTCCTGGCATCCAAGCTACAGACTAAGTCAAAGATTACCACCTACAAGAGGTACATAAGACCAATACTGACATACGCTGCTCCAGCTTCGTATGCGCTCCTAAACGATCAACAGAAGCCGCGACTGCAGGCCCAGCAGAATTTGACTCTACGGACCATTGTCGGTGCGGGTCGCTACGTCCAGAACGACGTTATAGCGGGCCAACCTCAAGACCGAGAGCCTTGACGAATTTGTGGTTCGGCTGGCGCGCGGCATATTGACAACGGGCCACATGAACACCTAAACGGCTTCGCGCCGTTACACACATGGCCCCCGGACAGGCGACTCTATCCAAGTGAACTCCTCCCTATATAGATTAGGCAGTCGAGTAAACCCCTCAATGCCGCAGACAGGCCAACTTCGACTAAATATTTTGTTAAACACAAAATATATGACAACCACTCTTTCTTAAAAATTACCCGACTGCGGCCAAAGCTACTAGAATTTTTTTTACATCATAATAATAATATTAATTAATTTGCAACCTTCCGCTAACTAAATACAATGATGTGTCTTACCTGGATTGAAGAGCACCTCTCGCCCTCCCTCAATTGCGTGCACTAATTCCTTCACCACTAGCTTACATCACCTGAGGACGCCTCGTGTAGAGGTGAAACACGTGTCGTATTATCGTCGATGGTGTGACTTTCCTGGAATAGTGGTGTTGGAAGTAGTGATGCCAAGAGTAGTGGTGTTGGGAGTAGTGGTGCTGAGACTAGTGGTGACGGAATTAGTGCACGCAATTGAGGGAGGGCGGGAGGTGCTCTTCAATCCAGGTAAGACACAACATCATTGTATTTAGTTAGCGGAAGGTTGCAAATTAATTAATATTTTTATTCATTATAATAAAAATATTAATTAATTTGCAACATTCCGCTTCCGATTTCCACAAAGTGACGCCTGATTCTATCAATAATTTTTACATCGCCTAGATTAGGCGCCCAGGACCGGCACACTGCAGTGTGCCGTGAAGAATGCCCGGGTAAAGGGGTGTACCCCGAGACCTGAAACCTGCGGGCATAAAGCCCACGCAGAAGACAACGATCAGTTAGACCAACGGATAAGTAAGCAGAAGTGGCAGTGAACCGGGCGTATAGCTTGAAGAACCAACAATAGATTGAGGAAAAAGTGTAGAGACACAAGATGGAGTAACAACCTAGTAAGACGTACAAGAAGTTGATGGATGCAGGTGGCTCAGGACCGTGCTTTGTGACATTTTTGGGCAGCATTCAGCAGTGTACTTGTAAAGGACTAATGAATGAATAAACATTTTCAAAGTTCGCTGCCGGCCATCTGTATCCATCGATCTGCTTTAACTAATCCTAATGATAGCATAATGAAAGAAAAACTTCCAACATTAAGAAACATAATGTCACTTTTGTTAACCACAGTATTGTTATTTGAATTTTGAACAAACTAGTACACCGTGCCCCTGACGGTAAGGGCTATAGGCATTTACATCTACGCTCGATTAAAAATCTAAATGCCGATGCTTTGCACCGAAAGACTAAGATGAAATGCCTCGTTTCCAGTAAAAATGGTCTCCGATTCTCTACATTCATTATACGAAACACAGCAGCATTAAGCTGCTATTGGTCCTTCTCTGGTCGAATTGACCTAATCATGCTACAACCATAATAAAGCTGCTGCGTGGCTCTACCACGTCCGAAATATTTTTATTACTTTTCCTTTATGACTTTAAATTAAAAATTCATGCCATAAATTTTTGAATCAATTGAATCATTAATTTACTTCCCGAAGATAAATCCACTTAGGTGATTCAACAAAGAAGTCACCAAAATCTCTCTGAATCCTTCACTGACAACAATGACCTGGCGAACTAATAATTAATTCAAAAGTTGTCGAAATTCCCTTATAAACGTGGCCATTAAATATGCGTATTATCCTAAAGAGATAGGAAAAATTCCATTCTCATATTTCTTATCCAATGGTTCAAATATCTAGCGTAAAAATAAACTAATTAATTCGTTATTCTTTTTCCTACGTACCTAACCGTGTAGTGACGGTGTAAGAATATCCAGTATCCCATATCACCCGGAGGTGTCGGTGAGAGGCGACAGAGGGAAACAAATCAGGAGCTGGGCAGCAGCGTCTTCCTCATAACGACTAAAAATAATAGCTGCGGTTGCCAAACCACTTGCCAAGCGTGGCAACTATGGCAATCTATGGGGTGACCGTATGAGTGAATCTATGGGGCAGCCTATGTTCAGCAGTGGATTTAAAAAGGATATAACGGTAACGGTTAAGGTTTCCTGATATCCACAATAGCTAGCGTACAGTGGTCCTTGTTATTAAGTTATGGCTGTTGACGCAGTCCTTGACGCAGTTAACCCATTCCCTGTCCTAAGCACCACATATTATGGTTCATTGGTAGTGTCTTACAGTTGAGTCTGCAACTCGCACAGTGTAAGTAAATTTCGTCGCATTAATGAATTCGAATAATGTTATTATACGTAACCTGTTGTGAGTGGACTATGCTGTGTACATCTAGACGTACAACAACAGCTTTCAATTTCTTAAACTGAAGTTTTAGTGCAGAAATTGATATCATAACGTCAGCCTCTTTTCTCAATTAACTTAAATAAATACAATTAGCCATAACTTGGTGAAAATCATGGTATTGGTCAAGAGAATATTATTAGCTAACACATCCTAACACCTCTGGTATAAAGTATAATTGTGACAAACGAGCACACTGTCCACCTGATGGTAACGGCTTTTTGTAGAATACTTGCGACTTATGAGCAAACAGTCCACCTGATGGTAAGTGTTGCATACCCCTTGCATTTTCTTTCGCATTTACACCGGGTAGTATTCAGAGGTTACACGTGGTAGAGTCACGGTGAAGTTATGTTGGTAGTATAGTTGCAGCACGAATGGGTCGGCCCGAGCTAGGAAAAACCACGCTCTCACAGAATATCAGCGTAAAATAGTAGTTTAATACTGCTGTGTTTCGTACGGTGAGTGTAGACAACCGGAGAGCCTTTTTACTGGAAACGAGGCATTCCATCTTAGTTCTTACGGGTGACAACGCATCTGTACTGTGATTAGTAGTTGATGATAGATTTAGATGTCAATGGGCAGCAGCAACCACTTATCATCAGGTGGACTGTGTGCTCGTTTGTCACCCTATCCTATAAAAAAAGAGGAATTGATCGGATCAATTTTAGCCAATAAATTCCAACAACGCACAAAACTTACGATACAATCCAAACCATCTGGATCATTGGTCCACATCAACCACTGTGCGAATTACTAGAACTTTTATTCCTGGCACGACTTCTTGGTGGAATCATTTACCACTGCCGATTTTTCCGGATTGACAGAGACGACGTAGGAACCTTCAAGAAACGAGTTACTCACCCTTAAGATAATTAATTGAGTATTGATAAGAATATATTATTTCATTTAGTATTTTATGTATTTACTCGTATAAACGTATGTAAGCTAGCTTCTAAGTTTTGTAAATATGTATTTAAGATTTTCTATGATGAGATGATAATTTATTACAAATTATAAACTCAAGCGTTATATAAAAACTAAATGAGTAAATCCACATGATTAATATTCAAGAGTATAAACGATAATAAACCTCCATAGAGTTTATCCTTCATAAGGTCGATTAAGAATAATAAATCATCAATCATAATAATCAATAGAAACATCTTGATTTACATTCAATAAGAAAATTACACGTCATTGTATGAAATGTTACCGATTATTTATAATCTGTGACTTTGTTTTCAATAAAGAATAAACATATTTTTCTGTTGCATGACAAACTTATCCCGTGAATGAAGTTATTAAAAATACTAATGGGTACGGTATGGAATCATCACCAGCATTCGAGCAAGTCACTATTTAGGAATTCTTGTCAAAATATTTAACAAAATAATACGGCAGTTCTCAAGGTTGTGTCTACCGCGCCTTACACACAATGTTTGGATAATATATATCATTCCAGTCACTTTGGACTAAAGATGAAAATTATTACCACTTTTATTTTGATTTCATACTGCTTGATATCAGAATTCTATTTTTAAATATTAAAAAGAAAATTTGAAAGAAATAAATTAATAATAAGAGTCAGAAAAAAGAATGCTAAATAATCCCTAGCTTTCAAAGTAACGTTATATAAACAAAAACAAAAAATCTTTATCACCTTCAACGTAAGGTTTAAAATTGAAGTTACTTTAATATTAAATCACAAAGTTATGGAAATTCATAATTTTGTATTTGTATAAAATTTTAAAGTATTGGCGGCGTACACAATGCACTATCGGATATCATCCCGTGGGTTTCGTAAAAGGTGACATAAAAGCAGGAAACAGGAGATGGCTGAAGCAGCATCTTCCAGATAACAGCTTAAAATCATAAAAGTATTCAGTTGCCAACGCGCCTACCAAACTTTTTTAATAGAATTAGGGTAGCAAACGAGTACACAGTCCACCTGATGGTAAGTGGATCCTGTGGCCTCTTAACCTCGATTAAGACTCAAAATGCAAATGCGTTGTCACCCCTGAGGACTAAGATAGAATGCCTCGATTCCAGTAAAATAGCCTCAAGCTGCTATTTTATGCTGGTATTCTGTGAGAGTGTGGTCCTACCCCGGTCGAGTCGACCTACTCGTACTACAACCATAATATAGCAGCAGCGTGACTCTACCACGTATAAAACTCAGCGACTACGGAAAATTGTATCCATACGAAGAAAGACATGATAATAATGATGAATCTAATACATAATTCCTTAACGCGTTACGCTACCGAATAAAACAAATTATTTATTTATATTAATAAATTCATTTTGTTACGAGTAAATCATTAGTTACTAAAGCCGTCGCTACTTTGTATTCAAACCGAATATAACCAGTTAGTAATACTTAGTCGGGACCCATTAGCATATTTAATAACATTTTCCGTATTTAAAACAGAAATTTTTCTATTTTAAATAATAAAAAAGTGAGATTAATTAGTAAAAATAAAACTT
>DWHP01003765.1:0-13097 GCA_018247895.1 Parnassius honrathi
GTTACTCGCGTTCTGTTATATTTACAGCGAGTGTTACCCATCTGAGCTACCACGGGTTTTATATTTTATTTTATTAATAATAAATCAATAACTAATTATTTTCGTGTTTTCATTGTTCCAAAAAGTTTTTAGTAATTTTATATTTATTTTCAATATAATCCGATATCCCGTTTTAAGATCGTTTAAATGAAATGCAACCATAATATTACATTTTATATTATTATTCCAGGTTTAGTTCGTTTGTCCAGATGCGGGGCTCTATTCCCAGTTATTGGTCGCAAGATATATCTAAAATGGTACCAAAACCCGCCATTTCAATTGATTTGGGTGACCCGTATGCTGAAATACCAGCAAAACATTTCAATAATCTAATGAGAAGATATGGCTCGCCGATTATGATCTTGAATTTAGTAAAAAAGAGAGAGAAGAAAAAGCATGAATCATTATTAACAGATGTAATTAGCAATGCAGTAAAGTACCTAAACCAATTTTTATCTCCCGAACACGCTATACAATACTTGCATTTGGATATGGCTAGAATGAATAAGGGAGCCGATGCAAAGGTTCTTGATAAGTAAGGCTATTTTTGTTTACATAAGTTTTCAACGTAATGTCAACTCATATTCAGCTGTAGTAAGTTTTATAGGACATTAATATTATGTAGGCTGTACCGTACATTTACTAAAGTACTAAATACTTGATACTAACATTTTAAAAGTAAGATTACATGAAAGCTACAGTCATCGTACAGCCGCGACATAGGTATTTTATGCATAAATACGCATGGACGCAAGACTATATAGCTATTATATTTTACCTTAAATATCAACTATTCCACTATTAATTAGTAGGATGTTGATTATATAAATTAAAAAAAAAATAAGTTTACCATCTGCTCTAAAAACCACAGGTGATTAAAATTTTGAATGGATTATTTTACAACACCAACACCATATACTTATACCATACTTACACCATATTCTATGGCCATATACTTTTCTGACCAGTTAAGTTCTTTCTAAGATTGATTTATAGACAATTTTTTTAAGAAATGCGTTATTTAGCACATATCGTACAAAATTTGGGCAATCTCTCTTGGTCGGGCGGCTGGGTAAGTGATAGCACAGAGCATATATCTCAGAGAGTTAGATTTTGATTCAAATGGAGACACAACCAGTTCACATAGCTTCATTGTTTAGTTAGCATGGTGCACCGCGTGCAGGCGAATTTGGCACTTGACAATGAAATTGGTCCCCCTAGCTTACCACCAAATAGATTTCATACATAGACATTAATATTTTTATGTAAAATGAAATCGTATTTGTTTTACCTTCTAAAAACTTTGTAAGATGGATTAAGGTAAACTAAACCTTCACATTTCTTATTAATGATAAGAGAACGTGTGAATTAAAAAGTCTCTTACAATTAAAACAGTTTGTTAAAAGTTATGAAACTAAAGAAGTTGATTGAAAATGCATCTTATATTTTTAAGCAACTTCATTCAGCGTTCACATTTATAAAGCCGGGAAATGTTAAATCAGAATTTAAAAAAATATAAATTTGATATAGTTGAAAAGTAAGCACAAAATTACATTTTTCCACCCATGGAGTCAAAATCTGAAATATTTTATCCTAGCTCCTTTATCAGCGACAGTAAATTTCATAGTGAGTGTTAACACCATTTTTCACCCTTTACACCAAATTTTAGACTGTCAGCAATAGCCCGCACAGTAGTCCGTAGAACGGGCATATTTCTAAGCTCCAAGGGCTATGATGATGAGACTGGTGTACCAGGGCATCAAAGCGGGCGCCTTCAGACTGGAATAGTTCGTGTCAACTGCGTGGATTGTCTAGACAGGACAAACACCGCACAGTTTGCTATTGGCAAATGTGTGCTTGCACATCAGGTTAGCTACAAAGAATTTTTTGTTTAACTGAAAAAGAGTTCTATGGTTAAAAAAGTTTTTAAGCTTCGCACGGGTGATATCTGGCTTCTACAACAGCGCCACCTACCGGGTCCAACTATGCCTATAACCTTCGCTGAAGTGCAAGCAATATGTTGAGAAAGTTTTACCACAATCTGATGAACGGTATGACAACGCATAAAATACGAACAAACAGAAATTAATCACCATCATCTCTTCATACAAAGTTTCTGCTCTTTTCCGCAATCAAGCAGGTCGTTGCTAGCGCATCTTCCAGCTATAAAAACTGTGTGCCTTTCATCTGATTTTTTATATATGTAATAAAAACAAGTCGCACGATGCCAAATCAGTGCTATCCCAAAGCTTAAATGATATGTTGTCAGGGACGTCCCTCGTTTCGACGCCGGGTGCGTGGGAAAGTAAACGAAGCCCGCGGAGCCCTGTGTCCGGTTCCTTGTTGCTAACGGCAATAAACACTTCTGCTACTTAGATTTCTTAAAGGAATTGACACCAGATACACCGTCAAGGTGAAAAAAGCTAGCGATCAAAATCTTACCTGCGCTTTTCAATCCCTTCACTTTGGTAGGCCCTGGTTTATTTTGAACTGTGAAACCTCGTATTGATAATTCCAATATTAATCACCTATAACAATTTTGTAAACAACGACGAGACTAAACTGCTTCTAATTAATAATGTCGTAACACCATTCCACGTGGGCCTGCTTCGTCGCTAGTTTCGCGTTGGATGCTGTACAACTGCATCACCGATGAAGTTGTACAGCATCCAACGCGAAACTAGCGAAAATTCTACTTTTTTTCCCATGTACGCTTCCTGGTCCAATCCCCAATTTTCCTTAATCTCAATTATCTCATCGTAATTCGGCTATTCTTTTTAATTAAATTTTTCAGTGCTGGTTCGTTTCCTTCCATAATAAGGCGACCACTTCATTCTTCATCTCTCAAAATTTTCTGTTGAGTTGAGTTCTGAAATTTGTTAATATCAGCAGTAAAATGGAGTATAGTCTGTAAAACGATTCGTCCGATTTTAGGTGATATTCGAAATCGTGCAAAATCGTCGAATGAAAATATTCCCAACGCAAATGTATTTTTAATGATACACGATATTGTTTCAATTTAGCTCGTAAAAATGTGAAGGGAAATTTGAAATTGGGAAGTTCCAATTTTTACCTGTTACATTGTCCATATGAAAAAATAAAACTTTTCGCAAAACTTTCTGCGTGGTCTATTGTATAATAAAGTAACGTCATTATAGTTTGAACATAATATAGGTACATGAACATAATATAAACACATCCCTTATTCCACTTTTATTTTTCTAATTTCTGAGAGAATATGGAGCAGTTAGTCAGTCGTTGCTCTCGTCTTCGTGAGTCGTACATACTTCACAAGTCCTCCAAAAATTTTATTTCCCAGACATGCAGAATTCCTCTCGATTTTTTCTTATATATATAATAACAATGTCATTGGTGTTTGCGGGTATCGAACTATCATTGACACATACTGTGAAATTTACGGCAAGTGCTTAGCCCCATAATTTACCATGGATACATTATAAAAATCTGCATGTTTGTATTAAAACATTCTAACAAACAGTCTGATGTCCACACTAGAGCCATTCCACCTCAAAAGGCATGCAACGTTAATGAATTGTGATTTAAAAAAAAGGAATGGAGTAAAAAGTTTATGCAAGCTGAAGAAACGTTAGAATATAGTATTTATTTTAACTTTCCTTTCCATTTTAACATTTTTAGATAATTATTTATTATTTATATTTTTAGAAAGTTATATAACTTCCAAATCTTTGAGTATTCAGAAGTGTTTAAGATTTGTTTACTTTTACAGTTATATGCATTGGGCCTTATTGGCGAACCAGTTATAGAGTTTGACTCAGACTGCGTGAGATTACTAGAAGGATTGTATGAAGATCATGGGGATACTCTCGCATTACAATATGGTGGATCACAATTAGTCCACAGGTATTATATTTGCGTATATTTTTACAGAAATTGTTGTATACTTTGTTGAAATACACTAGTTTAGGACGGTGTCGTCGACTATTTGATACTTCTTGTTATCCGCTGGCTAGTTGGAATTTGCTCAGACTTCTGTCGCTCTGTTTTAACATCCCGTTCTGTCTCCGTAAGGACAAGTTAGTCCTATCTAACCTGGGGCGACAGTTGGTAATTCCTCATCAATCATTGGTGATATATTAGATCTCAGAAAGTTTTTAAATTAAACTGTTCATTTTCAATTTCCATTAAATTAAGAAGTTTTGAGAAATCTCGAACATAAAAATTTTGAAAAACTGTGTTTTGGAATAGCTTTTAAACGGCTCTACCGATCTGTTCCAAAAACTAAACAGCTTTTAACATTGAAAAACCACGTCGATCGCCGGTCCAATTAAAATCGGTTGATTCGTGCGTGAGATATCGTTAACGAAAGATTTTGAAAAAATTGATTTATTTTAAATTACTCCGACATTTTATATTCAACGTCACAATTTTGTGAAATTTAGAGCGCTTTGCATTTGAAATTAGTGGGAAGTTCCAGGGATGGCCTGCAGGGTCAACCAATTTTTTGAGTGAAATCATAACATAAACTGCTAAAATTTATCTTCGGGTCGATAACTATGTAACTAAGGAAATATTTAGGTTGTACGGTGAGCATTAGTAGCCTAAGCTTTTTGAAGTGAAACTTCTTTACAGTCGTTGTGATCTGAAACTCTAGAAAACGAAAAAGCGACACTAAAAAGAGATAAACATAGAGATACAGAGGAGAGAGATAGAATGCAGTAACCGGTGTTTATTATAAATCTATTTATATATTAATTTCATAAACCCTACAATTATCTTACTCTTGGTACTCTCTCGAAGTTTAGTTTTCCGAAGGTTTCACTTCTACCGCGTGTGAACTGCATACATGTTTTTTTTTTCTATCGTAATTATTTATTTATTCTAGGAGATGAAATTACTTGTCTAAGGGAATTTTAATTGGCAATCATCATCACGTGTTCCATTAGTATAATTAACTTAATATAATTTACTGTGTCTATTTCGTTTGATGTAGTTATATTGAAAATTTAAGGGATACGAGGCATTTCATCATAGTCCTCAGTGAACACGTAACATATTGTGTAATAAAAATACAATCAAATTTTTAACATAAATTTCAATTGAACAAAATATTAAAGCTTTTTTAAAATACCTTATTGCCAAACTTTTCCAGCCAGTGCCATAAAACCATAAATATATCGAAACTTTTTTAATAGCTCAAAGTTTGCAAATTTGAACTATATTGCAATTTTCAGAATAAAAACCTATCGGAAAACAGCTCCCTGGTCGTCGCACGGCAATGATATAATGCAAACACTGAGCCGGTATTACTCGAATACGTTCTCCGACGCGGAGAAACAGAATACAATGAATTTGTTCCTTGGACTCTTTGTTCCGGACGCGGGCAAACCGGCCATTTGGGACTATCCCACTGATTATTACCTGCACCACCCTGAGGCGATAGTGTACATTCCAAATAAAAGGTTAGAAGTCAATATATTATTTATTTATTTCACAATTTATCTAAGCACATCAACAATTGTATTATCTTCAACATTATCATATAAACCACCACCACAAGCACAATTTTCGAAAGACGGCGTGACGCTCCTCCCGATTCCCGCCCTCGCCTATTACTACTAGTCTTGAGCCACCTGCTGCCATTTTTATCGCTGTCAGCTCTATTAATTGGTTCGTTGCCACTTCAGCTCTACATTCTTTATGCTTTACATCATCATTTTGAACTTATTTCACCAAATGACTCAACAGAATTGTTTTTGCATGTGATGGTGGTGTAGTAAAAATGCGACTATGGTAAAGAAAGAAAAAACCTCTTCAGATAAATGGCGATTTTCTATCTCTGCAAAGTATAAAACAAAGTTGCTTCCTACCGTCTGTACTTTTGTTTAGATATTTTAAACTATGCAACGTATTTGATGCGGTTTTCATCAATAGACAGAATGATTAAAGAGGAAGGTTGTATATGTATAATAATACATGCATATGTTGTCGAGATCCAAATAACCCGTGCGAACCTGGGGCGGATTGCTAGTTTCGTATACGTTTGATGTAAAATATCCAAACTGTTGGACAACTGATACTGTGATTTGAATTTAATATTTGTATATAAAGCTGAACGCGCGTTTGTCAGCACCGTTCGCGCCGCATTATAGAATTCATTGTATGCAATAGTACGCCCTTACTAGCCGTATTTTGTAAAATGCGGTAGGTATCCAAATATTGAAAAAAGCATGCCGATGACGTCGTACAATGCGGCGCATTAGGCAAGTGCTGATACTTGTGTTGTCTAATGTTGCTAACTTAAAGGATTTTCCACTAAAACTGGTGATTTCGACTTTCGTTTCGAAATATATTTTTACCTCATTTTACTATTACTTTGTAGGCAACAATGAGTCGTCAGACAAGACTATAACTTTTAATTAATTCGTAATTAATTATACGTAGTTTAGTGATAAATTATTTAAATACAATTAAAAATTGATTACTTAATTATCAATAAAAATACTTACCTGAAACATACAAGGTGTCTTTCCTCTACTTCAATTGGCCTTCTAACTCTTGAGTTAGGGAGATATGGTTTTAGTACCTATACATACTAATTCTTTAAATTTGAATGTAATTGCAAAATGTAAATGCAAATGTCTGAGAAAGCGTTCATCCTTATCTAATTAGTCTTTAAATAAAGTATAATATTCTCCTTACAACTGTCTTTTTAAATTGATATATTGAATCCAGAACCTTCATTTTCTTCGAATTTTATTTTCTTCCTCTGCCAACTGTACCGTTTCACACCAGTGATTGGAAAAATCTGCAAAAGTTGTTGCCAATACGAAATAATTGCGTACGGCGCGTACGTGGCAATGTGCGAGGCCATCTATAAATGTGGTGCATACAGCGCGTACTGGTGCTAAGAAATATGCGTTCAGCTTAAGCCAGGAGATAGTCTAAAAACAAAATGCAAGTACTATCCACGCAGAATAACAATATACTTAGGTTTACTACTTCGCTGTCGTAACAGTTTAACACTACCTTTCTTATTTCGTGGGAAATATGCAATATTAATTTCTTGTCCTAATAATTAGGTCTTTACCTATGAAATTGCCGTTCTAGTACTGGCCATTTCAAAACAAAATAAATTTTGTTTGGCTGGGAATTTTAATTTCAAATTAATTTTATTTTAAAAAACATGGAATTCTTTTTTCAAAATTACTCATTTGTTTATTGATTAGCTTTATGTTTTCATTGCATTTGAATCTTTTTTGTCGTCATGGATACGTTACAAATTTGAGAAATTTTGGAATATGATTAGCATCGTGGCACAAGCGGCACGCAACGTTAACGACGTTTTCGGATATACGAACACGAACGCACCACCTGTTGTTGGTTTGCCCGCTTCTGTTCTGAAAATTTCGACCTGAAAAATGACCCCCGTGGTCGTTCGAAAATCTTGGTAGACAATTACGAATTAAGGGCAATTATGGAAGCTGATGATACTCAATCTAAGGCTGAATTAGCAGCGGCTTTCGACGTTGGCATCAAAACAATATTAGTCCATTTGCGTAAAATTGGCAAAGTATAAAACCTTAACAAATATGCGCCCCACGAACTCAATGATCGCCAGCTCAAAGTACGCGTTGAAACGTGTCTTGCGCATCTCCACAGGCACACGAACTAAGGAATTTTGAACCGCATTGTTACCTGCGACGAGAAATGTATTCTGTTTGACAATCGCAAGCGTTCAGTAAGTTGGTTGGATACTAGTTTAGCACCTAATCAATGGCCTAAATGAAAACTTACCCCTAGAAAAGTGATGGTTACTGTTTGGTGGTCTAGGGCCGGTGTGGTTCATCACAGCTTCTTACCATATGGGGTGAGCATTACTGCAGATGTGTACTGTAAAGAACTGAACACGATGGTGGCGAAGCTCGCAAGTCTCCAACCAGCTTTGTTCAATCCCTGGTCCCCGCTGGTCCTGTACTGCAATGCGTGACCTCATACTGCATAAAAGACGGTCTCTAAGTAACAAGAGTTGGGTTGGAAGCTCTCTTTCATCCACCGTACTCACCAGACCTTGCGCCTAGAGACTTCTGCTTTTTCCAGAATTTGGATAACTTCTTGGCTTGAAAACAATGTGTACAATTGCAGCAGGCAATTTGTTGCCTCCCGTTCTGCTGAGCTGCTTTCTTCAAAAAGGGCATCAATATACTGCCACTGCGTTGGCAAAGCTGTATCGATTGCATGTGTGATTACTTTGATTAATAGAAATCAAAACTATAGAAAAAAATACAAACTAATTTTATAAAAGAAAACTGCAATTTCATCGGTAAAACCTAATAACAACAAACTATTATTTAAAAGCGTTGTAGCAGTATTTTTAAACAACACATCTCGCTATTTTATTAAATTTGGATCAGGTCGTTAACAAAGTGGTGGGACGACGACGTCATACGGCATCTGCCGCTGCCGTGTAACGAGATGCGGAAGCTGTGCTGCGAGATCATCGGCACGCAGGGTGACGGCGCCTTAGAGATGTTGGACCCCTACCAAGAATACAACCGCCCCTTCGAGTACACCGTCTTTACAGAATGCTTTGAGTTTAAAGTGAGAGGCAGTAAATAAGAAAAACGATTGTTATGTGGTAGCAGCGTAAGAATCCATTACTCTTTTGCTAACGTAAAAGTCGACTATGGGTTCTTCTACAATCGAATCACGGAACCAAAAATTATAGAACTAAAAAGTCAACATCAAATGGGGAAGCACATAATTGACTTATACGAAATGATAAATTGTGCGATAATATGATACAGATAATGCCATTTTTGAAAGTAGTTACGAGTAGTGAAAACATAGCCGAGGAATTGAGGATTGACCACAAAACAGTTTTGACCATCGATATATATATATATACTACTGGTCTGGTCCGGTCTGGGTGTTTGTCCTTGTGAAATTTATGCATGTAAACTGCCTCCACCATAGAATACTATAATACATACATAATAGAACGGGGGAGCGGGCGGAGCCCGTGTAGTCACTAAAATGTCATTAACACTTCAATTCACACGTATAAATATCAACACGAGATGTATTTTGACGTTACAATCGTTTCCAATTTTCTCATGCAAATTATTTAGAAAATGTCAAATTGCACGCTATTTACATATAAGTATGTATTAAAATCCGTCTGTCAACACAGCGAATCGGATTTGTAGTAGTGATTAACTGATAATATGACGTAATTGCTTGTATGTGTGCTCCCGGCGACGCCTTTCCTCGTACAAAATAAGGTTGACAGCCATTCTATTGTGTATTATAGTATTCTATGATAAAATCAATCGCCCCGTAAAATAAAATGTATCGTACAAACTGTAACACCTCATTTCGTACTCTAAGGGTTTGATCTTCAATAATGCCTACGTAATAAAAGGAAGCTAAGTTATCACTATTTCGTGCGTCTTCGGGTTCCGCTTCTGCTTCGCGTTCTTTGGCTGTCATATCAAGTTGGCGTTATATTGAAATGCTTCGTCGACATTTAATTAGAGAAGAGATGTTAGGAGCTGTGGGAATTCTGCACTTTTTAACAGGCATAATGTGATTTCGAGGTTGTGGTCACGCTATCGTACCACGGGGGTGGTACGATGGTGGCGGAGAGACATAATTTTCGTATACAATTCGCACCCTCATTTTAAAGCCGGTTTGATTTTCAAAAAGAAAAACAATGTTAATTCTATTATGTTAAATTCAAGACAATAATATTCACCTATTTTCTAATTTAAAAAATTTTTCTTTATATAAATTTAAGAACCTCCTTAAGAGGCTCTCCGTAAGAGGTTGTTTTGAAACATCTCAGGGATTACTTTCAGTATGTCCCGAGTCAGTAAGGACATATTAGGAAGTACGATTAAATAGTATCTGCTGCGTTACACATACTACGTAGTAGTTGTGCACATTTAAATTATTTAGTTTAGTTCATATACGGCCCCAATTTCATTTTTGTCCAAAGGCCCTGGTTGCATAGCTACGCCACTGAATGGTATGCTTGGGTTTAGTTTTAATTTTATTAGTTACGGAGTCCCAAGCGGGTGGTAGTACCCAGCCTCCTTCATTATAGAAATTAGGATGATTTTTAATTTAAATAGCCTCACGTATCATCCCTGGTAGGAATCGATGTTCTTTTGCGAGGATTTTTGGTCCATCAAATCTGATGAAATGGTTGGGGCCGTCTAGGATACGATCACAAACTACAGACTTCCCGGAACGTTGATGCTTCACGTCAGCTATGTGGTCTTTTTCGCGGGTTCTAATTGATCTTTTTGTTTGCGCTATATATAAGAGACCACATTCACAATCAAACTTGTACACTCCTGCATCTTGTAGAGGAATATGACACTTGACGGATGGTAAGAACCGATTAATCTTCTTCGGCGACTTGTAGAATGTTCTTATAGTTCTTCTTCATTCTGCGTAGATCATACCAAAACAATAATTAAAAATCTGAAGGTATATTCCGGGTTAACACTGACATCGGAACATCGGTCACCTCTGTCCCCTGTGGCCATGGTTGCTGGATAGCACCCGAAACGTCGGGTATTAAAAACAAAATAAATTAAGCGCGATAAAATCCGTAAAAGTAGTTTTAATCAATTTAGAAATCGTTGAAACAAAATCACGTGGCTGTACGAATAAATTAGATATTTTCACACGCCCATTATTCGGATCAATGCTCATTACTCGCTTTCATTAAGCGAAACAAAACTATTTAAAGAGGAGATGAAAACAGTTCCGAAATACAAAAAAATATTAACTAATTTCTCTGCGTTTATTTATTACATCTCATCAAAAGTCTTCTGCTGAACATAGGCTGCCGCCATGAATTGCTGGGATGGCAACGGTAGTTTTTTTCGGTGGTCCTTGCGGTGGTGGTGGTTTCGTAATATAGGTGCAGCATGGTTCTACCGCGTGTAAAAGAGTAGAAGGGTCTATGACATAGTTTTAGCTTATACTCTGGAATATCATTTAGAGTTTTTTTTTCTACAAGTGGCAATAGCGCGTTGCACAAAGCAATAGTGGTTTTTATACAATAGTTTTATATTAATTTACCATTTACAAGAAAATAAAAAAGTATAAAAGATAGTAAAAAAAATCATACCATCATATGATTAGTAAAGGGCAAGTTCATTCGATTTAAATTGTGTGGTGAATTCGGACGCTATAGGTACCTAAAGCCTTTCAGCACACAGCGACAGCAGGCGAGACAGGACTGCATCGAGGCGTCACACAATATTATTTCCTTTATCCCTACGGTGATGCAAAAGACGGATTGTTTTTCTTATCTTTAGATGTGATCTTTGTACTTTTCATTGGCAGTATAACTATTATACCATTGTATTTTTAATTTTTTGTTAGATATTTTTTAAAGTACACTAAGTGATGCACGCTAAAGATAAGATAAATTTCTGTCTGTTAAAAGTGAGAGATGTTCTGCTTTAAATGTTGTGTAAAGTAACAGCTATTTACGTCCCTCGGCTGGTCACAAGCATCTTCACATTTTTGACATACATACTCATTTTAGTTAAATTTTGTCTCTTCTTAAAAGAACGCATTCAACACTGAGATTGCCACCGGTCGCGTTGTGATGCTGGTAAAAGGCTTTTTTCATTTTAAATTCCTAATAATGATTTGTTTTCTTCAAATTAATTCAGGTACTGGTATTTACTTTGCAACGGTAATAAGAAGTTCACAGGGCGTGGACGTCACGAGCACAAAGTCAGTGATCACAAAACAAAATGTTTAATATTGTTTATGAAAAGGTATATTAATAAAACAACTTGTGTATATTATGTAGGGTTCCGTGCTAAAAGGCCAACCGGAACCCTATTGAATTTGTTCGTCTATTGGCCAATGACCGTTCTTTTTAGTGACGAGTGACTATTGCTAATTGCTATTGACTTGAAATTTGGCGTAGTTGGTAAATTTATACGTCTGTACTTACGTACGACCTTTTTTACTGAAAACGAGGCATTCCATCTTAGTCCTAAGGAGTGGCAACGCATCTGCATCTATTCGTAATCGAGGATAGATGTAATTATCTATGAGCCACAGTATCCACTTACCATCAGGTGAACTGTGTGCCCGTTCGTCACTCTAATTCTATAAAAACGTATATAATTAATATAATGAAACAGTAGTACAGTGTTATCTTATCTCTATATGTATATGAAAATTAAATGCTGTTCGTTAGTCTCGATCAAACTCGAAAACGGCGCCATCGATTTAGATGAATTTTATTGTGTGTATTTGAGTGAGTCCCTGGATGGTTTTAAAAAATGAAATTGGACCCGGTAGGTGGCTCTGTTATCGAGATCCAGAAATTACCTGTGCGTAGCGCTAGTAGTTCATAAAATAAAAATTAATTAGACCCAAAATAATCAAGCTTCAATAAGCTTAACAAAGTAACTCAGCTTTGGAACAATCTAAAAATAGGTATATGTTTTTGCAATTCAAGACGCGAGCACAGCTAGTAACTAATAATATTCATATTATTTTCTATTTCGTAAAAGTCAACCCAATATTGATCATAGATATAATCATGGATATAGCCTTGAATGACGAAATAAAAGTAATACAATTTAAGCCTTTCAATCGTTATTTTAGATAACTTGCCCTTGATAGCACACAGCAACAGATAATAAATAAAAATTGATATGAATGTATATGGAATATTATTATTTCCTAGCGACCCGCCCCGGCTTCTCCCGGGTAGGATATATTAATGTAAAATTAACAACATTTTCAAAAAACATATTTTATTAGTATTTTTTTTTGAAAATCTCCAAGTTGTTCGAATACATGCAGTAAAATTATTAAAAATTTAGTAAAATTGACTTCAATATAAATAAAATGAGAACATCATCAATGTAGTCGAAGTCATTTGAATGAGCATTATTATGGATAACTCAAAAACAACTAGTCAGATCTTGATTAAATTTATATAGGACCATATGAGGAGCCGTGGTAGCTCAGATGGTTATACGCTCGCGGTAAATTTCACAGTACGCGAGCAAACCGGGTTCGATCCCCGC
>DWHP01003766.1:0-13097 GCA_018247895.1 Parnassius honrathi
ACTCGTAACACAAGCAATGTAAGCTTACCACGAGTGGTTAATGGGAATATTAGTAATGTTTATAGCATTGTTAATATTCTTTTTCATATTAAAAAAAATGCGCTGATTTGATATTTTTTTCAATTGTTTCATTTCGCTTACTTTGTCACGAAGTACACATTTCTAGTCTAATGTAATAAATACGCAGAGAAGTTCTATCTGTAATTGTAATATATTTTTGGAAAAAAATAAGTATATAGGATATTGAAGTTACACCAGTCTTTTTTAGAACATAATCAATGATCCTTAATGTCTAAAAACAGAGTTTGTTTACGAGAGTTACATGTACCAAACCTACGTACCAAACATTTTTTGTTCATAGTTATGTTCAAAAAAGTATGATATGATTTAATAATTATTTTTTGTTATTTTCATTTAGTTTATTGATTTTGCACAGTACTTAAACAGTAGATCAGACAGCAGACATCTGATAGCCATGTCAATAATTTAATCACGCAGCATGAAAACAACGCAAAAAAACATGGAGATGCCGGGGATCGAACCCGGGGCCTTTCACATGCAAAGCGAACGCTCTACCACTGAGCTACATCCCCGATGCACTAGTTGTTACAATTACGTTACTAGTATCGCGTTTTGTAAGACCGTGAAGAAAGCACGAGTGACGTCACTAGTGAGCATTTAAAGGTAAAGGCGACTTCGGTCGACATTGCTCTGCAATCACAACTTGTGAATAACTCGAATTCATACGGGTTTTATAAGCCCGATACTAAGAAATTAAGTATTCAAACCTACAGATCAAAAAAATATGAAATAATGTGCTTGTTGTTTTCAATGTTCTGTGAAAGGGAGTGATTATATTATACTCTTTGGTTTTGTGAACAGACAGTCAGTACCAAGAATGGAACAACACAGCACACTTGGGTAGGTCGGCGGCCCGTGTTGCTTTATGGTATCCAGCGTCTTCAGTTCAGTCATCACCCTTATCTACAACGCTGTCGTGTCGCCGCAAGCGAAACGAACTGAAGCCTAAATCAGGTTAATCGAGTTTTTACCGAAGTTTACGATATGTACTGGATAACCTTTTTACCGCCTGGAAAAAAACCTTGTAAAATATAAAAACAAAAATTTTGAATTAAATAAACAAATAAATAAAATCTATCGAATTTCAAATCATATCTACCCTACTTTACGAAGGGCAATAAAACAAAAAAATTAGTAAATTTTGACCTTGTCTAAAAATTTTTTAAACGTTAAATTCAAAATTTTTGTATATATATAGTTACTCAACTACTCACACCACACCACACGGAGTACCGTATCACAGAGTAGTGACGGTGTAAAAATATCCATTACTCGTACCTATAGTCCTGTGGGTGTCGCACCTTGCCCTGCAGAGAAATGTCCCCTTTTCCTTCCACAGCCACATGAGAAACGAAGCCGGTACGCTTGCACTTGCTGCATCATCTATTCTCTTACTAATTTTATCGAAACTCAGTTCCGGGATTCAGATGTACTGCAACAACCCGAGAGCCTCATAAAAACGTGGAGTTCATCAACATTATCAACATTATAGCCCTTCACAAGTCCAATGCTCAACATAGGTCTCCCCTAAGGAATGCCAAAAAGTACGGTCTTGAGCCATCTGCATCCATCGACTCCTCCTGCATCTTACCAGGTTGTCACTCCATCTAGTGGGGGGATGCCTTACACTTCGCCTGCCGGTACGAGGCTGCCACTCGAGAACCTTTCTTCGTCGGCTATTCGAGCAACATGGCCGACCCATTGCCACTTCAGCTTACTAATCCGTAAGGCTATGTCGATCACTCTGGTTCTACTGCGGATGTGCTCATTACTAAGTTTATCACGCAGAGAAATCCCGAGCATAGCCCCTTCCATAGCTCGCTGAGCGACTTTGCTTTGCTTCCTCATACGGCCAGCAGTGAAGGACCACGTCTCAGACCCATAGGTCATAAAAACCTGAAGTTGATGAATATTAATATGCGATTACGGGTCGGATAAAACTGATTTGAAGTCAAAATCTTCGTAGGTGTGCAGGATATTCAACTCGAAAAAAGTTTACTAACATACGAGTTTAAAGTACAAACATACGAAAAGGATGTCTGTTATCCTTTTAATAATTAAGTTAAAATGAAAAAAAAAACGCTTAGCAAATAGAGCTGATGATTTTCAAGCGGCTGTAAAGATTTTCGTCAATCGTAGCTAGAAGACTTTTGATCACGCCACCTTACAAACAAAAAAATTAAACCTAACTCGGTTCATCCTTCTCAGATACATATGTTACATATACAACCCCCCTCTGTTTGCGTCGAGGGTTGAAAAGATTAGGATCTGATTCTGTAAACCTATTGTTGATATTCTCGTTAAAAATAATGTATAAGTTGGAAGATATATTCGTCACCTTCTGTTACAATTATAAATTTTTATAAAGCAGAGCAATTTGGCGATGGTATCATTATCATCATTACAGCCCTTCACAAGTCCATTGCTGAACATAAACCTCCCCTAAGGAATCCCACAAAGCACGGTCCTGAGCTACCTGCGTCCATCGACTCCGTGTATGTCTTACCAGGTCGTCACTCCATTTAGTAAATGTAGTACTAGTACAGGCAGGCGAAGTGTAGGGTGTCCCCCTACTAGAGTTTACAATAAACCTAACTAATTATTAAACTAACTTCAAGCGACGGTAGCGTCATCGCAAAGGGTTCAGGTTACAATCTCGGATAGTCTTGTGTTCGAATCCGCCATTTGCCAACTCCGATGGACCACTGCTAACACAAACTTTACTAGATATAGATTTACTGTTATTTTTTAATAGAATAAGGGTGACAAACGAGCACACCGTCTACCTGATGGTAAGTGGATACTGTGGCCTAAAGAGATCTACATCTATCCTCGATTAAGAATTAACATCCAGATGCGTTATCATCCCTGAGGACTAAGATGGAGTGCCTCGTTTCCAGTAAAAAGTGTCTGCGGTTCTCTGCATTCACTATACGAAAAAAATCAGCTTTAAGTTGCTATTTTACGGTGATATTCTATGAGAGTGTAGTCCTCGGTCTAGCTGATCCATTCGTGCAACAACAAATACCACGTTTAAACATTTCTTTTCGTATAATGTCCTTTTCATGTAAGTATTCTTTTAAGGAAAAAAAGAACAAACTTGCATCTACGGCATTTACTGTAACATTAAAACTTGACCACATTTCTAACGTAAATCTACTCAAATAATATAACTAATCAATCTCACACTGGACGTCTAGTGCTCATTAAGAAATACGTCGTAATAATTATACACTGGGAAAGCATTAAATCATAAGGCTGTCGAGGGGAACACTGTATTTCGCGGGCACTCGTCTGATGACATTCCTGGACACCCATAAAAATATTTTCACGCTTCATGAGGGAGTTAAACCCATTAAAAGCGTCTTATATTGATAATAACTGCGCCAATATTTAAACTTGCAGTGTTATATGCATTTTTGAAATAAAATATAAAGCTAGATAGATATAAGAAGAGTAAATATAAATATAATGGTAATATTTTTAAGAACGCAATTGTTCAATCTTTTAAAGTATGATCCAAAATAGATCGATTTTTACATCTTGTTTCTTTAAAACCATTTTGCAACAAAATTGTGAGATAGTGTGACCTTTTTGACGAAAATGAATAGATATTCTTGGTTCAATTACTTGGTTGCTTGATTCTAAGCCGTGTTAATGGTCTATTCAGGCGTTGGCGCCATCGGACATCTGTGTCTACCACTGCGTTACTGCGTATTAGAACAGAAAGGTTACAAGATGAAGGTAAGAAAAACAAGTACAAACGCAGACTAAAAGAAAATATAAGTGGTTTGGACGAATTATGTATGAATGAGTTAGACTTGGAGAATGTATGGCACAATGTTAAGAAAGGTTTAGTGGATGCAGCTACCGAAGTATGTGGTGTTAACAAGAGAACGAATGAATAGAATAGTAATACGTTATGGTGGGATGGTGAGATACGTACGGAAGTTGAAGCAAAGAAGAGAGCATGGCTAGATCTACTAGCTACAAAGGCAAAAAAATTCTGGCGGTATGAATGATGATATTGAAAGAAAAAAGGCCGTCTTTAGACATCTAAATAAGAGAGTAAAAGAAGTAGTTGAAAGGAAAAAGCTAGAAAGATCGAATAAGAATGATAGGAGAATATCGAATAACTTCTGGGAAAATATTAAAATGTTTAGGAAACTCGTAAGAACTGCCAGGGGACGTTTAAAACAGCCTATTATGAATGATATAAGAGACGAGAATGGCTATATTCTGAATGATGAAGCTTTGAGTTTAAAGAGATGGAAGGAATATTTTGAAAGCGTGTTTATGAGTGAGGAGACGACGTATGAACTAAATGAAATAGAAACTCCCAAAGTAGAGGAAAGAGGTACCGAGATAAGTATAGATGAAATTATGAAAGCAATGAAAAGCATGAAAGCAGGTAAGGCTGTCGGATGTGATAGAGTTTCACTCGAAATGCTAAGAGCTGAAGAGGAAGTGGTGGCAGGCCTGTTGCACACCTTGTTTAATTTATGCTGGAATCTGAAGCTGGTACCGGTAGACTGGTGCAAAGCCGTGATAGTCCTAATATATAAGGGAAAAGGGTCTCAGCAGAACTGTAAAAACTATCGTGGTATCAGCCTTCTTAGCATTGTGGGGAAACTGTATGCTAAGGTACTAATTGAAAGGGTCGTGAAAGAAACTGATGGAAAAATTTGAGATGTGCAAGCGGGATTTAGAAAGAGAATGGGATGTATAGATCAAGTCTTTTCCATGCGCATGGTCGCGGAGAAGTTTTGGCCTAAAACCAAAAGGTTTTTTGCGCGTTCATGGACTTGGAAAAGGCCTATGACAGAGTGGACAGGGATGTGCTATGGCAAACGCTGAACTCATTTAGGTTGAGCGCTGTCTTGATACAGGCATTGGAGTCTCTTTATAGGGATTCTAGTGCTTGTGTTAGGATCAACGGGATTTACTCAGACTGGTTTTGCGTCCATAAAGGTGTGTGTGGCTGTGTGGCTTGCCCGTGGCTGTTCAAACTATTTTATGGACAGTTGTTTGCCGTCAAATGTCTTTTATACGTCGATGATCAAGTTATTCTTGCGTCGTCGGCGGCCGAATTGCAAATGTAGGTTACATTAATGAACAGATCATTAAAAGAAAGGGGTATGAAAGTGAACGCAAGTAAGACAAAAGTTATGGTTTTTGAAAGAGAAGAAAGTAAAACTATATGTGAAATAAGAATAGGAGGGGAGTTTATCCAGCAAGTAGATGAGTTTGTATATTTGGGTTGCGTATTTATCAGGGATGGCAGATATGATAAGGATATAGAACAACGAGTGAACGCAGGAAATAGATATTGTTACGAGCTTAGGGTTCGTGACAATAAAAATTGCCGATTGAATTACCAAAATTGTCACTTTAATTACCGGTCACTAATTAAAACTTAAAACACACTAATAATTAATCACACTTAACACTTTAGCTCACTTTATTTCAAAAAACATCCAGAATGTTCCAGCTAATACCGGTCCCGACCATCTAAGTGCAGAGAGTTCGAGTGTGATCTTTTCTAGAAAGCTTAATTCTTCTATTCGTTACTAGATGGCGCTGTTGGGCGAATTCTGGAAAGATCATGACACTCCCATTTCCGATACTTGATATCAGATGGCGCTAGTGCCATCAATTGTAGCGCGTAACATTATAAACGGGGCCCTACACTCAAGAAGAGTCAGAATGTGTCAAAAAAGGCACGTATGGCAATTCACAATGCTGTGTTGGCCCCTACTTTAACGTATGGTAGTGAAAGTTGAGTGTGGCAGAAGAAGCACGAGAGTAGAATAAACGCAGCAGAAATGCGGTCGTTAAGGAGTACGTTACGGCTGAATCTGAATGACATGGTGAGAAATTGTGTGATAAGAGAAGAGTGTGGTTTGCAGGATGATATTGTAACCAGGATTAAGAAAGGAATGCTTCGGTGGTTTGGTCATGTGGAAAGAATGAATGAGGAAAGAGTGACAAAGAAAGTTTATGTTGCAGAAGTGAATGGCAGAGTCGGAAAGGGACGTCCTAGACGAAAATTTATCGACCGAATTAGCGATTTATTAAAAACGGGCCAAATTAGGAGTTCCCTTAACCGACGAGCATGTATGCGTAGGTATATCGATGTGAAGGAGGCGAGAGAGGTGTGTCAGGATCGTGCCAAATGGAAGTCTGAAGTCTCTGCCTACCCCTCTGGATAACAGACGTGAGTGTTTATGTATGTTTTATTACGACTTTAGTCCACAACTCTACTATCATCATGCTTATGCATCAAAGAGACCATCTACAATAATGCCTTTGTATCATAGATCTTACTATCACAAGTTTTTAATACGGAACTTTAACCCACAACTCTAATATTGTAATGCTTATACATCATAGAGACGTTCTGTAATAATACTTTAGTATAAGACTTTACTACCGTAAGTCCCTAATATAGCACTACAATTGTGCAACAATGCAATAAGTAGTCGGTCACCCGAACACGTCATATATATACACCTAGGGTGTCTGCAAGCGGCCTCTCACCAAGGCATTGAGGCGGTGATGATACGCTGCAACTGTTGCAAATGTGCGAGTGGTGCGCGGCGAATATGCACCAGGCGAGTGGTCACGTTAAATGGTACTGTTCTACCCTTGTGCATGAATAAATAGCACTATTCTGTAGCTCGACTGTCACAGGGTGTTATCGCGGCCAAGATCGCGCTGCTAATGAACGAGCGGCGGCGGCGCAAGTCGATAACTCTGGTCTGCCGGCGGTGTGCTTTCGGCCTTTCACTTTTTGTGGAGAATCACGTCACTATGTCTGGCCCCCCTATTGGGCATGCCCGTACAGAAAGGGATCGTAAGTGAGAAGGGAGACTACCGACAAATTTTAACTAACACAAATGCAAATGTGTGTTTATGACGCAACCATTGCTTGAAGGGTTCCCCCAACTGAAGCTACTATTAAGACTTAATTTAAATTACTTACCGAACCTAGAAAGGCATTTCGAAAACTATTGGTTAGGTAAAGGACAGAGACGGACAACAGAACGCGTATATGACACCGTCGCGGTCCTAAGACGGGCTATCCTCGTTACTCCATCAGAACGATCTTGAACGATCCCTAATGGCCAATGAAGGGTCGGAGAGTTCTCTTTAATGAGAGTAACTACAGCTCCGACTGTTAATTGGTTAGCTTCTGTGTACTATTTCTGCCGCGTCTGCAACGTATGCAGATTATTCGTCCTACAATACTTCCAAAATGATTGCACAAGTCTGTCTGGTAAGTACTTTAAAGAGGTAAGATTCAAAAAATGTGCTGGAGCTCGAGCAAGTGGCTCCAAAGGGTCAATGGACAGCATACTGTATAGAGGACGGCCGTTCATAATGAATGATGATTGGTGCGAGTACAGTGCTTAATTCCTCAAAAGATAAAATTTGATCTCCGATTACGCGATATAAACGACTCTTTAAACTTTTAATATTAGTTTCCCTATTTCCCCCAAAATGACTTGCGGCGGCGACGTTTGGTGACCACTCAATTCGGTTCTCAGCTAAAATGTAAGCCAACTCCGAACTATATTATTTAGAGGGTAAAAACTCGTGTAATTCTGATAAAATACGTTTTGCTCCTACATAGTTTGTACCGTTATCTGAGTGCACTCTACTAGCAGGACCGCGCCGAGAAATAAACCTTTTAAATGCACCTATGAAACTAGCCGTGCTTACATCACCGGTGAGTTCATAAAGTTACAGTTAAGGAGCCTGAATAGTTAAACATACGAAACATACAAACATACGCCTTCGTGGATCTTACACCACGTCCACGAGTAAGCGTAACCTTAAACGGACCAGCAAAGTCAGACCCGGTGTGCATAAAGGCGACTGTGTTACACGAAAAGACGCCGCCTAGGACGAACACGAAAACATCTGTGCACCCGACTGCGAAAGAATCTAGTCATTCTGACGCAAAATAGACATCAACAATTCAGGACTAGCTTGAAAATTCAATTTATGGTAATAATCACCTAATAAATTCAAATATGATCCTTACGCGGTAAAGCTATAGGTTATCGTTGATCGAAACTTAAATGCTAGTTAGATAAGCGACCATCCACTCTAATAATCACATTCTGAAAAAATGTTTTTAGGCGTTGAAAGTGTGACTACAAACTTTGCCTGCAATTTCATCAGTAAAGTGCAAATACTGAAGCTCACGAAATAATATTCATTCTGCATAACTGTAGTCGGCTGCAGTGATATAAGGACGCTAAGCAATAAATTTAAGAAACGACTTGCTAAAGCAGTGATTGGAGAAACCTCAGTTGAATTATTCGCAACCAGAGAGTGCCTTTTCTCTTCCGGGAGTTGAAATATTGACGAAAGGTCAAGATCAGCTATGGGCCACTACAGAGGTTCTAACTGAATCCAAGAAGGTCCTTGAAACCAAAGCGGGGGATCTATGATTTGTACCGGAGTAAGTCAACGCGATAAACAATCGGAAAGATTTTCTGTACCAAGAACATGATAGAAATTCTGCGCTCCTAACTCATCTTGAATCTTGGCCACTCGATTCGCGATGAAAGTATACTAACGATGAGGTGAAGAATAAACCCAACATAAAGCGTAAATCCTATAAAAAAATAAAGCGAATGTTGAGTCGGAAAGTGCAAATACTTTATCGAAGTGAATTCGACCATTATATGCACTTAAAACAGCGGTAATAAGCTCGGCAAAAACTAAAATTGCGCAAAGCTCGAGGCGTGCGAGAGAGACAACCTTACAAGGGGAAACCCTTGATTTAAAGCTCTAAAGGCTGACTGAATTCTTACCATAGTTCTGGACGTGTAAATATACAACGCCCCGGTAAGCTTTCTCGCTTGTGTCTGCAAACCCAATGACAGTGACGACGCTATACTTGCCGATATTTACATGACGTGGTGTTTTAATTTCACTTAGTAAAGAGAGTACCCTCCTAAAGCGTAACCCCGAATGAACAATGTTATCAGGTGGTGTGTCATCCCAATCACATTCTAACAACCAAAATTGCTTAATCAAAAGCTTAGCGTACAACACCGCCGGTTCTACAAAACCCATGACATCCCATATTCTAGCAACACATGACAATATCGTGAGGTTGCTTGGTGGTGTCGTGGTGCTTTTTGACCTTAACTAAACACGTCTAACTCGGGTTACCAACACAAACCGAGCACCTTGGGCGTATCAGAAATATTAAATTCTTTTACAGCCGAGAGACAGTGTGATAGTGGGATTGTATTCAAAACAGTACGCGAATTAATCGTCCACTTGATGAGATCGAATTGACCTGCTTTTATGAGTTTTATAACTTCGGCGGTGGTTGAGATAGCTTCCTCTACGTTATCGACTGAGTATACGAAATCGTCCATATTCAAACCACTCTCAACTGCCTCCCTAGCTTTAGGATAAGAGGAACCCTCATCAGCAGCGAGCTTGCAGTGCATGAAATGAGCTTGACTTTAAACCAAAACAAACGCCGTTAAATTCAAACATCTTTAGAGGCTCCTTTGTGTCAAAGCGATATAAAATGCTCTGGATTCAACGATCACTTTCACGGACGCCAATGCAAAGAAACATTGTACGAATATCAGCGGACAAAGCAATAAGAAAGTAACGAAAAAACTTATTATTTTTATTTAACTCTTAATGGCACTCCAAATAACTCCAAAATAATAGATTAAAATGTTTTTATTCATTAAAACCATTCACAAGTTTACTGGTAGGTCTTCCCCAAAAAGAATGCCGCAATGCGGGGCATTGAGCCACTTGCATCCATTGACATCCTACATATTTTACCATCTGTCTAGCAGTCCGTTGGGCTATGTCGGTTACTTTAGTTCTACTATGGATATCCTCCTTACGAGCATAGCCCTTTGCATATGCTCAGTGAAAGACCATGTGCTTTATAATACGGCCAGCAATAAAGGACCATATCTCATATCCATATGCCATCACTTAATATTGCACTGATTTCATAATCTTGCTTTCAAGTTTGGACGAGTAGCTATGCCCTTATATCCCGAACTTAGTCCAGTCAAGGTGAATCTGTTGATTTGACCTCTGGGTCAAAGGTCAACATACCTAGTTGGACTATTTGTCCTAGGAACACATATAATCGTCAAAAATTTGAAGCGCAATGCTCCAAAAAACAGTCGGCATAGGTGGTGGACGTTACACATGACCTTTGTTTTGTCCATGTTCATCTTAAGATCTATCCGTTGGGGGACACTACAAAGGTCATTGTGCATATTGCGTAGGTCCTACAGCGAATCTACTATAAGGATTATATCGTCGGAAAATATATGGTCTTTGGTGCTAAAGCCTTTTCGGAAACAGGTTTGTTTGGGAACTAAATAGAAGCCTGTAAATTCTATATGTTCCAACAAGTTCACTTATATGTAAAGAAGTACAGATAATTATTGTTTCGCTTGTATATTTCGTTACTTGCACCCGGTAACTTGTTAACAATTATTCAGACCAGACCACTTACACGTAGCGTGACTGCGCATCAGATTTAAATTTTGATTGGCGTGGAGTAGACAGGCAAATTACGTTTCAAAGAGAATGTGTAGTAGTTTGCAGTTTCCAAGTTAACTGCTTATTAGAGACTCAATTAACTCTCATTATAACGTGCAATTTGATATTTAACGGGTAAATACCTAAATATTGTGCTGCTTCTCCTTCTTTATCATCCCATTGATGGATACAGGACGTATCTCATTTTAACCTGATTATGAAGCGATTTGTCTGCCGTACTGCTCCATTGCGTGTAGATCTATGTAGTAGAACAAGACTGCAGCCATGTTATGGACGTAGCACGAATGGGACCGGATAAGGACACTCACACAGAATACCAACGTAAAATAGCAGCTCAAAGCTGCTGTGTTGAGAACCGGAGATCGATTTACCGGAAAGAGGACATTTAATTTTAATCTTCAGGGGTAATAACTCACCATCATAAATGCATAAATCGTAAATCTGTTTTATTCCTCAGATATGCAGGTTTCCTCACAATGTTTTGCTTCCCCGTCGAACAGTGCAGAATTTTCGAATTCTGACTTACCACGTAATCAGAATTTAAAACTGCTATTTACGTTTCTGTAGTACGTTAATAAAACCTTGAGCATGATAAAAAGCAGTTACTTCAATATTACAAATAGACAGTTCGATATTTTATTTAAGTCCATGGGCGAACTTTAGGAATTAATACTCAAATGTAGTGTTGCTTGCCCTTCTTTATCAACTCTGACAAGTCGTTAGGTAGTTCAGTGGCTCCCCCATTTTAGAGACAATTTGCCTTTGAAAATGAATAGATCTATATACGTAACATACTTCCGAAAGTGATTTGTTTAAAAAACACATTCCAACGGAGCTGCATCACAAACCCAAAGAGAGAATCTCATGTAAGTAGAATCAGCCACTTTATACACTATATATAATCCTTATAATATAGGGCAGCAGCCTAACTTGAACCTTATTAAAGCGGTAAATGATCGGTCACAAACTTCAAACGAGCATAGCATACTCACAACAAAAACATGTTACATTTTACAAGTACATGCTAATTTTACGAAGTATGTCTGCACTTTTCTCAAGTCTCCTGTCTTAAATTTCATTCACTCTTAACTCGGATTCGATCCCCGACGGCAAAAAATGTTGATTGCTGTTCTAAATGCTTATTTTTCATGTGAAGTGAGTGAAAGGAATGTTAGTGAGGAAACCTGTTTAGGGAACAAAATATTCCGCGGAAATTTGAAGTCTACCTACATGAATTGGAGCAGAACGACTATCCATAACCCAGTCAGGCTGTCTCTCTGTCCAGCTGCAAAATAACTAAATATTTAAGTTTTTTTTATTTACAGGCTCTATCGTTGTGGTCTCATACTTTTTAATGGGCAGGCGACTGTGCTCGGTCCTGCCACCTTTCGATCAAACTGAGGGAAGTGTTAACAGTCAACAGGTAACTTATAATTATTTGGTATAAAAGATTCATTTAAATTATTAAGTGCATTTTGGGAATTGCACAAATTATTTTTATTATTATTAACCAAACCTAATTAATAAAAAATATTTTCTCATTTTCAGCGTTTGCGTCTAGTTCGTGAAAGAAAACGGGTTGCGTGGATTCTGCTACTCCTAGCAGTACTCTTCGCGCTATGCTGGCTACCATATAACATTCTGCAACTTCTCATTGATATCAACGTGGTACAGGTTGACGCAGGGGCACTTTTTCTGCCTTATACATTGCTCTTAGGTAAATATTTATTTTACTTAACCCAAGTTTCAGCCTAAGGGCAAGCCCTTTCACGTTTGGCATTCAGTATAAACTTTTCAAGCACACTGTGTAACATTTAATTTCTAGTTGATTAAAACTACTTTTACAGATTTTATCACGTTTAATTTAAATTATTTTTAATTCCCGACGTTCCAGGTGCTTTACAGCACCCATGGCCACGGAGGACTAAAGTGGCGTGACGTTCTGATGTCAATGTTAACCACTCCGGGTTTCGTGATCGGTGCTACGTGAGGCTTTTGAAATTTAAAAAAAAAACATCCTAATTTCAATAGAGAAGGAGGCTGGGTACTACCACCTGCTTGTGGCCCTGTAATTAATAAAATTAAAACTAAGCCCAAGCTTACCACTGCAAGACTTCTAGACACAGTTAATTCATTCTGCGTAGATCGGACCATAAATAATAATTAAAAAACTGAGTGCACTCCGGATTAACACTGACATCGGGACGTCAGTCACCTCAGTTCCCCGCCCCTTTTGGGGTATATATGTTCTGTGGTTCCCCGTGATCATAGGTGCTGGAAAGCACCCGAAACGTCGGGAATTAAAAATATTTAAAATTAAACGCGACGAAATCCTTAAAAGTAGTTTTAATCAATGTGTAGTGTTCGCGTGAATATAAGAAATCATCATTTCATTTCTTAATTCATATTTCTGTACCTGTTTAAACAACTAAATAACTTTAAAT
>DWHP01003767.1:0-13096 GCA_018247895.1 Parnassius honrathi
TATTCTGGTCACATATATATATAATTTTTAAAATAAAATATAAAGGGGGGGAGCGTTACATTACCATTGCCTAATAAATTCCCATTTCAAAACATTAATAACATTAGCGCCAAATTGTATGTAATCTTAGCATTTAGAATTTTTCTGCATATTCAATTTAGTTTTAAATTAGTAATAGACAGCAATAGGACGCAAACAAACTGAGTTCAATCGCCGCTGCAATTATTTAAGTCAGTGGTTTTTATACAGAGTTCCGTGGATAACTACTAAGGCACAAAATGTGGTCCGCAAAGGCATAATACATGTAGAGAAACGGAGATGCTTTTTATCGGAAACGAGACATTCCATCGTAGTCCTCACGGGTGACAACGCATTTACATTTTGATTCTTAATCGAAGATAAAGGTGGACTGTGTGCTCGTATGACACCCATTCTATAAAAAATCATAATTACCATTCCCAAGTACACTGACGTGTAAAGTCCTCCCACAAGAAATGCCACAAAACACCGTCCTGGGCCACTTGCATCCATCAACGAATATGTTTTACCAGAATGTCACTGTATCTAGTGAGTGGACAAAGGACCACTTGAATGTAATGTCAGAGACACATACCTGATACTGCTAACAGTAATGCCTAGGCTACACACATGGGGATAGAATTATCGCCATAAACACACACATTATATGACTTAAAACGTAAGAGCACTTTGAACTACCACTAGAACCAATTGTTGTATACGTTTATTTTATCAACGCTAGTACCACGCTCAAGTGTGTAAGTGAGTAAATAAGGAAGCTCAAGGTCGCTCAGCGTGCTAAGGAGAAGAGCCAAGGAATGTCACAAAGCACGGTCTTGAACCACCTGCATCCATTGACTTCCTACATATCTTAGCACGTCGTCACAGCATCTAGTAAACGGACGCCATACACTTCGCCTATCAGTACGAGACTGCCACTCGGGAACCTTTCTTTTCCATCGGTTGTCGGCCATATGGACGGCTCATTGCCACTTTAGTTTACTAATTCATTATCTGTATATGCAATACTGCCATTCAAAGCGGTAAGATTTTTTTGGATTTCAGTGCTTACACTGCTATTTGTTGGAAGAAATAGGTGAGTGGGTGGTACCTTCCCAAATGGACTCCTGAGCAGAAATGGAGTCCTACCAACTAATTTGTTTGTTTTTTACAAACCTACTTACGCATTAGCTTATATTATTCTATGATTAATTTATTGCATAAAAGCTACGAGTCGACGAGCGTCAAGCGACAGCGACGACCATCCGCGCGTCTACGGTTGCCTTTATAGGTCCCATAGCGATAATGCCGAAACACACCGTTTTTTCAGACACGTCCAAATGGCTGAAGATTTTTTGCTACAACACATCCTCTCCGCAGAGACCGTGATAATCGGCGATTTTAACGCCCACCACCTCGAATGGCTTGGTTCACGTTTAACTGATCATGTGGGGAGATCTGTTCATGATTATGTCTTGGCGTATGGTCTGATACAACTAATTACTTCGCCTACGCGGATTTCAGATGTGGAGGATCATACACCTTCACTGTTGGACCTTGTGTTGATCTCTCATCCAGACGGATATCAGATTTTCATCGACGCTCCTTTAGGCGCCTCGGACCATTGTCTTGTCCAGAGTGTGATGCCACTCACGCTGAAATCGCGGTTGCATTCTGCAGGCTGACACCGTGTTTGGAACTATAGGTCAGCCGATTGGGATAGTATGCGATCTTTCTTTGCATGTGGTACATGAGGGTATGGACCTTTTTATTCCGTCCTCTGTGGTGCCCATTGGAGGCAAGTCTCAGCCATGGTTTGGTCACTCCTATAAAATAGCATCATGCTATAAGCAGGAGTGCTACCAGGCCTGGGCTGATGCATCAACGTCGCGGGATACAAACACCAGCACTCTAAAAAAGAAGTGTGATTCCGCCTCCAGGTCCTTCAAAAGAGTCATTGCCAAGGCAAAGTCAGAGCACATAGGAAGATTTGGAGAAAAACGACTTTGCCTTCCTTCTGGAACCCGTGCATTCTGATCTGTCGCCAAGGCTGTCCAGGGGAATTTGTTAGCCATTTCTTCCATCATTTCACAGGGAGGACGACCCACTGACGCATGCCGTAAAGGAGAAAGCCGATCTGCTAGGCTTTTTATTTTCGTCAACTTGATCCTCAATGACGGGGGGAGTACGCCGCCGACCTTCCCACAGTGTGAGTGCTCCATGCCGGATGTGCGGTTTACACAGCACTCGGTTCGCAAAGCACTCCTCTCCTTCGACTTCCACAAGTCGGGTTGGCCTGACGGTATCCCCCCAATTGTGCTAAGGACGTGTGCTCCCGAGTTGGCACCGGTCTTATCGCGCCTTTTCCGGTACTCCTACTCTCTAGGTGTAGTGCCAAAATCATGGAAGACAACTTTCGTCCACCCGATCCCTAAAACGTGACCGCTCAGACCTGTCCAACTACAGGCCTATCGCCATAACCTCTTTGTTCTCCAAAGCAATGGAGGCCATTTTCAATAGCCAGCTCATTAGGTACCTTGAAGATCACCAGCTGATTAGTAATCGCCAATACGGTTTTCGTCGTGGTCGATCAGCCGGCGATCTTCTGGTCTACCTGATTCATAGATGGGCGGCAGCAGTAGAGTCCAAGGGGGAGGCATTGGCCGTTAGTTTGGACATTGCGAAGGCCTTCAATCGGGTTTGGTACAAAGCGGTTCTTTCGAAACTTCCTTCCTATAGGCTTTCTGAGAAATTGTGCAATTGGGTCACCAGCTTCTTTGCAGATCGGAGCATCAAGGTTGTTGTAGACGGTGCGAGCTCCGAATTAAAGCCTATTATTGCTGTATTCCACAAGGCTGCGTGATAGCACGCAACAACGCTGTTTCTTCTGCATATCAGTGATATGTTGCAAACCTGCGACATTCATTACTATGCAGATGATAGCACCGACGATGTTCTGTACACCGACCGTGCCAAAATTTTTCGGGAAAATGTTTTCGAGTACCAGGACCAACTTGTGTCTGAAATCGAGTTTTTGCTGAACAAAGTCTCGGATCGGGGGCGACTAAATCAATCCAGTTTAACCCTCAGAAGACACAAGTTTGCGCGTTAACCACCGAAAAGAAACACTTTGTCATGTATTCTCAGTTTCAAAGCACTCCTCTTGTTGCCTCAGCCAGTATCGGAATCCTCGGCGTCCACATATCGAGGGACATGCAGTTTCGTAGTCACTTGAAAGAGAAGGTCAAATTGGCCTCTAAAAAACTTGGTGTGCTTAGCAGAGCGGGACAGTACTTCATGCCGTCACACCGCCTGTAACTTTATAAGGCGCAAGTCCGGGCACACACGGAATACTGTTCCCATCTCTAGGCTGGAGCTCCCCAGTACCAGCTCCTTCCACTTGACCGCATCCAGCGCAGAGCAGCTTGAATCGTCGACGTCCGAGTACTTTCCGATCGGTTCGATTCACTGGGGCTGTGAAGAGATGTTGCATCTCTTTGCGTATTTTATCGCTTCTATTACGGTTAGTGCTCTGACGAATTGTTCGGATTAACACAGCCACCAAATTTCCTGAACGCACTACGCGGCAAACCTCCCGATAGCATCCACACCATCTGGATGCTTGGCGGTCTAACACTGTACGTTTCACTCGGAGTATTCTTCCACGTACGACCTCTCTGTGGAATAATTTACAATCGGCGATTTTTCGGACCGATACGTCCTCGGGACCTACAAAAAGAGCTTACTCCTTTCTAAATGGTCAGCAGCGCAGCTACGATTCCCCTGGTGTTGCAATTGGTCATGTGCTGCGGTAGTCACTTAACATCAGGTGAACCATATGCTCGTTTGCCCCCTCTTCTATAAAAAAAAACTGAGCTCTCACAGAATACCAGCGTAAACTAGCAGCTTAATGCTGCTGTGTTTTGTATGGTGAGTGTAGAGAACCGGAGAACGTTTTTACTGGAAGCGAGGCATTCCATCTTAGTCCTCAGGGACGCACCTTCATTTTGATTCTCAACTGAGGATAAATAGAGTTACGTAAAAATACTAAGTTTTTACGATAATAATAATTAATAGTGCACATTTCAATTTTCCAAACTTTCTTTATTGACGTTTGACATAAAATTATCGAAAAATTATATGTTATATTAATAAGTGGAAATTCGTGTGTATTTATAATACTATAAAAATTGACGTACAACATGAGCGTTTAAGGCATACAAATTTCGATTTAACAAAAGTTATTAATATATCTTGTGTGAAAACAAATCATCCTGGATAACCACTGTTTAGATAAACTGAGCAAGTATAACATTATCTTAATACTTACTTTCATACAAATCGTAAGTGCTGTTTCCGAGAAACAAATTACATTTTGTAATATAATGATCGCTCAGTGTACTAAGATTTCCATCCTTTATAAACAGCTAAAGTATTTTACCCTTATCCAGATGAAATGTACGGAAAAGTATTTTCACTTTTCCATATATTTTATCTGGATATATAGAGTAGAGTACACGCTTAAGTTACATGTCAATTTTTATAAGTTTACGGGGATGTTTTTGATCTCAAGGAAAAGCTAGCCCCTCGTTAAAAATTAATAAAGCTCAAGCGATCCTATGAATAATATGCGTATAATTTTTAAATGTCAAGGAAACACAATTTCGGTTACTCACAAAACATTGAAACTGACGTTGAAAAATTCGATCGAGTTTAAAAGAAAGCACAAAAAGTGGAAATGACGAAGATATTAGAATCTTCATTTTAATTAAATAAGTTTTTATACCAACAATTTTCATTTAGAACCTGGCCTTAATTTTTTAACAATTTCAATTTTATACATTTGTACCGTCAGCAACAAACAAGCGCGTAAGATCAAAGACTTCTATGGAGTTGTTTGTTATTATAAGTCAGTGCTTGACTACAATCGTACTTGGTTGAAGTTGTTTAAAGGTGATAGAGCCCTAGATGGTAAATCGCACTCTCTTGCCTTGAAGATTATTTTGACGCCCAGGTTTTATTCAGACCGAAATATAGACGCCGGCAAATTATTCCACTTCTTTGTTGTACGCATTAAATAACAAACCGCAGCTAGTAAACCGTTTGTCTTACGACTGGAATATCGAAGACAAAAGGGAGAAGGCCCGCCAACCGCCTTGTTGTTCAACGATGAAAAGGAGAAGGAGGAATTAACGCATGTAATTCCTGCCCACAATCATCGAAACGCGTCCTATAGAGTACCGAGGGGCTGACTTCTCTAAGCCTGTGCTCAAGACTGAGAAGATAAGTTTCAACTAATTCAAGGTTACCAATGAGCCTCTTAGCATGTCTCTCTACCGACCCCAACGTTGCTAGGTGGCATTTGGCAGCACCGGCCCATACGTGATAGCAGTACTCTACGCACGACCAGATTTGTGCTTATTATAAGGTAAGAAGTTGCCGCAACATACAGAACCGACACACCCTTGCTGGGATTCCTACTCCTACACTTTGTTTCTATTACTTCATTGGACCCTCAAGTCCACTCTCATTGGTTCTATAGAATCAATGCAGCCTCTCCGAATCCCCGACCTTTGTTACTCGGGATGAAATAAGAAAGCTCTGTTAACCATTCAGTTCAAGGTTGTAGGTTATGATGAAATTAGTAAGCAAATGATGTCTATGATTCTTGATTACCTTCTTCTAGCTATAACATACATTATAAATTATTCTCTGTACTCAGGTCAATACCCTTCTGCAAGGGAAAAGGCTTTTGTACGACACCTTCCTAAAATACCTAAGCCTGTATTCCCTAACCATTTTTGGCCTATTTCAATTCTCCCATACCACTCTAAAGTTCTGAAAGTTTGTGTTTTTAAGCAAATATATTATTCACCGGAAAACATAAGCTGCTGAATGAATTTCAATCGGGGTTTTGCTCTGGTCACAGCACTACCTCTTCACTTATCAAAGTCACAAACGATATAAGAAGAAATTAACAGTGGTGGCGCTTATTGACTTTTCAAATGCTTTTAACACAGTAAATCATGGTATCCTCCTATCTATCCGTAAACACCTTAAATTTTCATCCCCAACCTTGGAGTGGTTCTCTTCTTATATTCGCGGCTGCAAGCAATCAGTTCGCTCAGGTCAGAGATTTTATGTATGGGCTGAAATTGAATCCCGTGTACCGCAAGGCGGAATACTTTCTTCTATCGTGTTTTCCTTATTTACAAATTCTATCTCCTCGGTTTTAGATTGTTCCTACCATCTGTATGCGTATGATCTTCAGCTCTATGTTATTGAGATATGCTTCCCATCCACGGCACCGTGGCAGTTAGTAAATTGCCATTTTTCATTGAAGTTTTCTGCAATTGCTTCCCATTCACTTTCTGTCGGTAACTTCATGTATACTGGTTGCAAATGAATCTAAAGTGCATTGCACACATCTTTTACAATCGAAGAAACTGTGTTATTATCCACTCTGTAATTATATCCAATTGTTCTAAAGGAGTCACCAGTAGCTAAAAACCTGAAACATATAAATATTTATTACTAAGTTTGACTTGGTGTTTGTTACAGTGAAAACTGCGAAGAATGAGTGGAAAAAGTTACGTGATAGTCATCGATAGTCACTCAAAAGGATGGAAGCCAGTACAAGTGGTCAGGCTGCTTCTCCAACAAATAACTGGAAATATGCCGAGTTACTCGAATTTCTTTTACCCCACATGAAAAACCGTAAGAGAACCGGTAACGTATCAATTAATAATAAAAATACATTGGCCAGTACATCAACCCAAAGTCAAAGTATTTTGCTCGGTGCATCAACTGATAATCAAAATACATTGCCCGGTACATCGATCGAAAGTCAAAATACTTTGCCCAGTACATCAACTGAAAGTCAAAGTATTTTGCTCGGTGCATCAACCCATAATCAAAGTACTGAGATTTTCGAAGAAATTCCGAATGATGATGATGAAAACACTTCCGAAGCACCAAGGATAAAAAAAAGAAAAGTTGGCGATGACTCATCATTACGCGACTTACTTCAGGATGTCGATAACGATTTTATGAAACGATGTCAGCAAAGAGAGAAACGGAAGGCTGAGGAGGCGAAAGAGGCGGAGAAACACAAACATCCGTTAAATTTGTTTTTTTTACAGTATGTGCGAGTCAACTAAAAAGCTTCCCGATTGGATATAAATAGATGTTAAAAAAATCTTTTTCAAATTGTAAACGAAGCAGAGGAAGATTATGAAAATTATTTGTCTAGACAGACTTATCAATATGTGTACTCATCATCATCTAGCTTCTCGACATCAGCTCAAAACGATAGCTTAGAGAACTTGTAATGTAACCTTTTGTCATTTACCAATAAAAAATTGTTTTAATTAAAGTTGTTTTGCTTACCTCAAACAAATAGCTAATATTTCTTCTGGCGTTATAGCCTTCCGATTGTTAGTATCTTGTTTAGTAATATCTCCGATAATCAATGATAACAAATCATAAAACTGAACTCTTGTAACACGATAATATAACTGAAAATGTTCATCATCTAACTCGTGAAATAAAGTTCTAAACTCTCCACTTGTGTGCCGAGATTGAATGTGTTGACATATCCAAGATCTGGAACGTCTTTTTCTTAAATATTAATAAGTCAGTATTGATCTTCTTTTTCTATGTATAACGTATTCATCATCGGAACTTTCTTCATCGATTATATTCATGGCGAGCGACGTCCGTTTAATTGAACTACGCAACACTGACTGAGGTTTGGCTTAGCTGTTGGTGCGCACGCTATTTATTTCTAGCTTAGCTTAGCCTAGCTTGCTTGGCATAACTTAGTTTAGCTTTGGCATAGCTTAGTTTTCGGTCTGCTACCGGCATAACGCCTGACAAATAAGCAAGCAAACGCATTTTCGGATGTTTGAATGTCCATTACGTAGGTATAGTTTCGCAGTCGGTTGGTTTTTTTAAATTATTAAACCTGCACTGCATCAAATTTCAAATAAAAGTAGATAATAAATTAGAAACATTTAATTTAATAGCAAAAACGTTGTGCATAAGCTACTTTCCACATTTAGAGTTCGGAACATGCAATAATATTAATTTTTTCCTAGAAATGATAAATATTCTTCTAATGTTAAAAAAGACTTTGTGTTCTTTGCGGTACAAAAGCCAACGCTAATCCATTGTTTAACAGGTAAAAAATTCAGTCTGCCTTCTCCGCGCACCGTAATGGCTGTCATTGTTTTAACAGATAAACAAGTGTAGTCTTGCAGCGCAACTTGTTGAGTTAACACGTGTTATATTCTCGATATTTTGGTCGGTCGCAGTTTTGAATCCAGCTTACTTTTGGACTTGCGCCGATTTTTAACCTGATTTTGTGGATTTGCTACGTGCAAATGTGATTTTCAAGATTACGGATTACCTATTTTACCTTACCACGCACAAGTGTACCAATAATACTGGTAAGTTAATCGTACTGCAGGCCTATTGAAGTATAATTTAAATAATTAATTTTAACTGAGGATGTAAGGTTGGTTTTAGAGTCGCGCTGACAGGCCAATAGGTTGCTAGGAAGCGTCTTAGAATAACGCCGACCGCTCAGTGAACGTACGCACCGGGCGTCAACGTCGCTGAACGCACGGCGCCGATGCACTAGCGAGCTCAGTTATCGTTACTGTGTCACGTAAAACGCACGCGCCGATGAATACGGACAACCTATTATGGGATAAGCTTCGGAGGGAAATGAGTACGCCTAGAGCGATAGTCGATATATTAAGGTATGGGTACCACAACCAATCAAACAATGTAGGGTGGGCATGTTCATATTCAAGTGAGTATAGGTTGGAGTGTGAAGTGAGACAGGGGGGTTAAACTTCACCCAGGCTCTTTAACCTATATATAAATGGATTGATCGATGAGCTTAGCAGAACTGGCGTCTGATGCGCAATAGATGGTAACTTCGTAAACAGCATTAGTTACGCGGACGACATGGTGCTGCTGAGCTCTTCGATCAGGGTGCTCGAGACATTATTAAATTTATGTGAGATATATGCAGAAGCTCATGGCCTCAGGTATAACTCCAAAAAGAGTGAACTACTTGTTTTCATGACAGGGAATAGAGAACCCAACGTTATCCCACAGCTCAGGCTTGGAGGAGTACCTTTAAGTAGAGTCACCAAATTTGAATACCTGGGTCACTGGGTTACGGAGGACCTCTCTGATGACTTGGATATTGAACGAAAACGTAGAGCATTAGCAGTGAGGTGCAACATGCTGGCTCGCAGGTTTGCAAGGTTTTTTTTATAGGACAAGGTGACAAACGAGCACACAGTCCAACTGATGGTAAGTAGTTGCTGTGGCCCATAGGCATCTACATCTATCTTCAATCACAAATTAAAATGCAGATGCGTTGTCGCCCGTGAGGACTAAGATGGAATGCCTCGTTTCCAGTAAAATGGGTCTACAAGGTGTACAAATGCTGTCAAGATAACCCTTTTTAAGGCGTACTGCCAAAAATTTTACACCTGCAGCCTGTGGGTCAAGTATACTCGCAGATCTGTAAATGCTGTACGTGTACCATAATGGCTTTAGGATGCCGATGGGGCTGTCTCGATATTGCAGCGCATCAGGTATGTTTGTTGAGGCTAACACGTACAGCTTTGATACAATAGTGCGGAAGAGAGTGGCCTTCCTGATGCGACGCGTGCGAGACAGTGCCAACAGACTCCTATGTACTGTATTAGGAAGGGATGATTGTCCGGCTGTGCTGCACTGGAACACTGTGCATATAGGGTCCGGAGCTGTTATATTTAATATAAAATAAGCATTGATGTTTTTAGTTGTATATTTATTAACATTAATTTTAAGTTTATACTATTTATTACTAACAAAGTATGGAGCTTGTATCTGAAATAAAATTATTATTATTATTATTATAACGAGAAAGGATCATCTCAAGCAATACAACAGGAAGATATTCCGCAGCTAATCGAAAGAGGTTTACGATACTATTATCACTAAGATTAGATTTTTACTTAGTTTTACAGACTACAATGTCAAGATAGAAGAAGTAGAATGTTTTTTTTTCGAGCCCTATTTATAGGGTACCGTTACCCGAAGGCTAACCAACGGAACTACTAAGCCTCCACTGACCGTCCGTCGGTTGGCCAGCTCCAACCATTCCAGCTCCAGCTCTCATGATCCGATAGGTAGACAGTTGAAATTTTCACAGAATGTGTATTTCTGTTGCCGCTATAAAAAAAATAATTAAAATAAATTAAATTAAAAATTAAAGAGGGCTCCCCTACTAGAAACGTGATTATTTTGGCTTTTTTTTGCTCTATTTTAATAATGACAATAAGTAGACGCTTGAAATGCTTACGGAGTTGTGTATTCCTACATGCGCTTAAAATATAATAGAATAAAATTATGTTTAAAAATTAAAAGTGGTCCCCATACAGATGTGCATCAAATCTTGTACGATGGTACGGAACTCTTCATGCGCGAGTCCGACTGGCACTTGGCCAGTTTTATTATTCTGACTTTAAAGGTTAATGGACGACACACACGGTCAATTCAACTGATCGTTCCAACTGATTAGTTAAAACTGAGACTGTTGATATTTTTTAAAATATCGGATTTTCGATTTGTTGATAATTATAAATATATTAATATTGGAGTTTTATATATAGGTTTATATATCAACAGTCCTAGTTTGAACTGATCAGTTGAATTGACCGTGTGTGTCGTCCGTTACATATAAAGACAAAAAATCAAATGAGTTTTTCTTATCCGTGTTCTTAGGGACTACTCACATTTACGGAGAAATTATCCTCGAAGTGTTCTTACTTTAGTGCAAAATATCATTTTAACAAATTTACTCACATCATGGAGTTTAGAGGTACTACACTCCATAACTCACAGGCTAAAAACGTCATTAGGTACCCAATTCCGAATGCCAAATTTTCTTTGGAAATGGGTTACTTAAATTATTTATATACGTTTCCGCCGTGCTAGTGTGTACAAAAATAAATGTCCTATTGATAGATTAGGAATAATGTCTATAATGACTAAGATCGGGCGCGCCTTCTAGCTGTTTCGGCTAAGGAATCTAATCACTAGTTACATGCTATACCATCAAATAATCTTGGCACACTACTTGATGGGGAAAGCTTGCACATCGCCATAGGAATCTGAGTAGGAGCGGCGGTTTGTCAATCTCATCAGTGCCCCTGTGATAGTAGTGTCGATGAGTTCGGGCTCCACGGTCTTCCATGTAAGAAAAGTGCTGGTAGGTTTTTACGGCACTTACGACTCTTTGAACGACGTCATCCAAGGAGCTCTAGTCTCTATAAATGTTCTCTCGATTTTAAAACGTTTTGAAATATTAAGAGACGGTGCAAGAGACTAAACGGTATTTCACTGGTCCTGGCATCAAAACTGTTGATGAGACATAGGTCCATAAATTTGATATGCAAACATGTAAACTGGCATCGGAATGGAGGGCAAAAAGCGAACCAAAACACAAAAAACCGCGTCAAACTCGCTCAGCAGCTGGTGATGCTCGTCGTTTTTTTTCGATATTGGTGGTTTGGTCCATCATAAATTATTTGTTTCGGAAAAACAGACCGTTAACGAATAGTATTATTTGGACGTTTTGAAGCATTTACGCGGGAAAATCAGACAAAACCGGTTAGAACCGTGTAACAACTATTATGCACCACCGCATACAATAACAATTGATTAATATAATTTTTCTCATCCTATCATTCAGATATTATCACACAGTTCAGCAACTTCTTCTGACCCACCTTACTTTCACTACCATGCATTAAGGTTGGGACGAACACAGATTTATAACGTGTCATGTCTTTTTGACACATTCCGACTTCTAACAAAAGAGTAGGGTCCCTGCCACTCTAAGTCCTGCATTTATGCATCCCTTCGTGCTATATCCTTGTCATGTTATTTGTCATTGTAAAGAAATGGTTAAACGCGCATTTACTTACGTTGAACATAGATAAAACAAAATTGATAGACTTTTCTATTCGAAAAACAAAAAATTCAATAACAAACTCATTACAAATCGTTGTTAAGCCTCCCCTTGATATATGAAATAGTAATGACCTACTGTATACAAAAAATGACATTTATAAAATATCTTGGGATAATAATTGATAATAACCTCACACTTAAAGCTTACATTGAACACCTGTCAAACAGAGTCCGTAAACTTATCTACATTTTTAAACAATTACGTCAATCTGCAGATCCAAAAATAATGAAGATGGTTTATATGGCATTGTGTCAATCAATTTTATCTTATTGCATATCCACGTGGGGCGGTGCGGCTGAAAGTAATTTTATACAACTTGAACGGGCACAGAGAGCTGTTTTAAAAGTATGCTGTTTTAAACCGCGCATGTTTCCTACCGACCAACTTTACGACTATTGCCAAGTACTAACAGTTAGACAATTATTCATTTTAACCAACGCTCTCAAACAACATGCCTCAACCAAATATATCCCTGAATGGACACGACGTAACCAACTCGATGCAGAATCTACTCAAGTTAAAACTGCATTAAGTCACAGATTCTTCATGTTCCTTGGCCCCTAATTATGTAATAAATTACATAAAACCTAATCCCTCTTTTCTCGAAATCAATATGAGTGCAAAAACATTATTCTCAACTGGCTCTTTAAGAAAACCTATGAAAAAACAGAAAGTCGTTTGGAGGTTGTCGTGTAACACACACACACACACACACACACACACACACACACACACACACATACACACTTTTCAATTTTTTTTAATCATAACCTATTATTCCAATTAGGTATGATAAATAAGGAAATAGAGTTAATCTTTATGTGTTAATGTTTTAGATACAAATAGCATTCCTCGTAGAGGTGGAGACCTGGTGACCTGTAATACGGGTATCCTACCCACCATAGACACCAGCGATCCACGGGTAAAGTCATTTTGTACTACTTATATGCTACTTATAACTCTAAATGTAACTTTGTTTGTGGTAAGAAATAAACGTTATTATTATAGTGGGGTATATATATATAGTTTTCTCAT
>DWHP01003768.1:0-13095 GCA_018247895.1 Parnassius honrathi
ATACTTTCGGCAATGGTGATGTCCAACTGTAATTTCCATGAACTGAGCTGATCATTAATTTTTTGCTCAACGAACTCTAGTACCGCCTTAACATTTTTATCATCAGGCTGCTTGCGTTTTCGGAGACTCACAAAAGTATTATCATCAACACCACACGTTTCGGGTAGTTCTGGATTTGACGAATATTTTAGCCTCTGTGCCGGAGGTGTTGTTGGTGGTGGAGTACGCTGCATCGTATTAGTTCGTGTGTATGATAAAAACAAATAATCTACTCTGTCTTTTCTTAGGGGGGGGGGGGTGAAGTATACACGCCCCGCAGCAACGAGTCCAAGAAGCGATGCCAAAATAGGACAGAGAAAGTGATCCGAGTGAACAAGCGATATGGCCACAATACGTCACTGTTACAGCAACACACACAATTTTCACACTTACACGCAAGACGATAAAATATACATTACAATGTTCTATAATGTTAAATTTTGCAATAATTTTTTTTCACACGTCCTCTCTATATGGGTCCCGCACGACGAATGAATGAAAGACATGTAATTTCATCTATAAAATCTTCCTCTTGAGCAATTCTTACACCAATTTCTAGGGCAAGATTTAATTCTTCTGTAGAAATAGACTGTGTTATATAACTTATTTTTTGCTTCTTAAAATTTAAAAATCTTTCGTAGTAACTTAGTGTTCTTAACAATTCATTTAAATTATTAAACTCTCCAAAACGGCTAGACCATGAACATACTTTTAAAGGTAATTTATTTTCTTTCTTAAGATCGGAGTTGATAATAATTTTCCTTTCTATGTCCGTTTCTTCGTTACTTGATTTTTTCATTATCAAATAAATATCTCCCCGTTTTAACCACTCTGGGTCTTGCCACCACAACTTACACCCGTTTAATTCAGGTAATAGTAATCCACGAGAAGCAATGTCGGCTGGATTCTCCTTGGATTGGACGTGATACCATTGATCTCCAATGTTCTACAAAATAGTGATGACACGATTTCTTACAAAAATTTGCCATCTAGGTGGATCACCTTTTAGCCATGATAAAACGATTTTTGAGTCAGTCCAGGCATGAATCTGTACACATATGTATATATATGTGCGAATAGCTTCACTTATTTGTTTTAGTAATTTTGACAACAGTAGCGCACCACACAACTTTAGTCTTGATAGCGAAAGTGACTTCAGCGGTGCTACACGACTTTTTGCAGCAATAAGGTAAGTAGTGATAGTATTGTTTGTATGTGTAACTCTTAAATAAGAAACTGCTCCATACGCTCTTGATGACGTATCGCAAAAACTATGTATCCAAAATTATTATTATAGGTATTTTAATCTCATTTAGTCGATTTAAGCTACTTCTTATGTTTAACCATTTTTTTTATTTCAGGTTCAACGGTATCATCCCAGGAGACTTTCTTTAGCCACAACTTCTGCATTATTATTTTTGCAGGGAGGAGGGTTGGAGTTAATCAGCCGAGTGGATCAAACAACCATTGGATTTTTGCAAATATGATTTTTTTAGTAATGGTTTCGGAAGGCGTTGGTAAATTAATATTGTATTCTAGTTTGTACTTCTCTATGTTCCAGGATAAACCAAGTGCTCTCACCGTCCCATGCACATCTAAATCAATATTGATTAGAGAGCTTCGTTTTTTGGGTGCGAATTCCTTCAAAAAATCTAAACTATTAGACGCCCATTTTTGTAATTTAAAACCACCCTTTTCTAAAATGTGGGAAACTTCTTTTGCAGTTCTTATTGCATTAGTGATATTATCTTGACCAGACATTAAATCATCCATATGAAAAACTTCCTTTATTGTTTTAACAGCAACTGGGTGATGCTTGATTTCGTCATTAGCTACTTGTTGGAGGTTTTTGACGGCAAGGTAAGGTGCCGAAGCGGTGCCAAATATAACTCTCAATAAGCGGTAGTCTTTGATAGAGTCCATGGGATTATTACGCCACAAAATACGCTGGTGGTCTGCGTCCTCCTTTTTTACTAAGATTTGGCGATACATTTTCTCTATATCAGCTACAAAGCATATTTTCCTAAGCCACCACCGCATCATTAATGATCTCATATCTTCCTGAAGTTGAGGTCCAACGAGTAGTTCGTCATTGAGATAAACATTATTTGCTCCAGGAGATGAGGCGTTAAATACTATTCGAATGTTAGTTGTTTCACTCGTTTCTTTGACTACTGGATGATGTGGAAGATACACTGCGGCATTGTTTATATCATTTAGTGGCAATTCTTCCATATGCTGTAGTTTTAAATATTCTTCCATAACCTTAACATATTCCTCTTTCAATTTTGGGTTTCGGACAAATCGCTTTTCTAATTGTAGTAGTCGAGTTTTTGCTATATCTCTAGTGTTTCCCTTTAGTGACTTTTGGTTATCATTTTTAAATGGCAGCTTAACTATATACCTCCCTTCTTCATTCCTGGTGTAACTTTCTTTATATAATCGTTCACAGGTTTCTACATCCTTCGTAAGTTTTTTAGAAGTTTCGGGTTCTATTTGCCACAGTGTTTGCAGCACATCATCAAAATTGACGTGGTGATGCATAACCAGTATCTCATCCCGTAAATTATTGTCTCGAACAGTCCCAAAAGTATCCAGCCTAGGTTTGTCTCTTGTGCACTTGGAGAACCAGGGGGTCTTTATATTTTTCTTCATTATTTGGGCGTATACTTCAACTGCAAGCAGCATGTCTACTCGTCCTTGCTGGTTAAAACTAGGATCGGCCAAGATAAGTCCTTGTAGACGCGGCCAGGTTTGCTCGAGAGAAGTGATAAAACTTGATGGTAGCAGAGTGGTTAAACGTGTAGATATGACATAGGCGTTTATACGAAGCCTAAATTGGTGGTCGTATTTAGAAAGAAGCTCGACATGTACTTCATGTTTAACCCTTGTTTGTGTTGAACCAACTCCTGTGATGACTACATTACCCATTGCAGCCGTTTTTACACCTTAGCAATTTTACCGCTCTTTCAGTTATGACGTTTGCTTGAGATCCTAGGTCAATTACAGCGCGTAACATAGTCGTATGCTCGTTTTCATCTCTTACAGGTACTAATGCAGTAGCCAGTAACGATGTGGATATTCTTGTTGCTAAGTGTGATGATAATGCTACCTAATTCTCCTTTACAGCCTTGTAGTTCTTAAGGAGTTCCATGTAATTAAGGTGAGCTTGTATATTGTTTGGCTTGTTAACATCCTTTGGTTGGTGTAGTAATGAATGGTGTCGGCTATGGCATATCTAACGGGACTCTTGAAGACGACATTTCGTTGCAGCATGTCCTGGAGCCAAACAATTGTAACATAAATTTTTATTTCTTACTTATAGTGTGTTATTTATTACATCTTATGAAAGTTGTAGTCGGAGATACAGCAGACGTATGGAATGACATTTCCTTTGTTGTTTTAGGTTCCCGTCAAATGGATGAAGATGGCGTTATTAATTCTGATGTACGGTACTTTGATTCCAAAAAACTTCTTAAATCTTTCCAGGTAGGTAACTCATTGTGGTTACTTTTGTAGGCATGCTCTTCCCATGCTTTATGTGAATCTGGGTCCAATTTTTGTACGACCAGAAATATAATTAATGGATCCCAAGAATGGGTAGATAACTGAAGGTTATTTAAACTATTTAAGCATTCCGTAGTTGTATCTAGTAATAATTTTATTTGAAAAGCTGTTTGTGCAATTACGTTTTTTGTCCAAATAACCTTTTCATTATTGAGTTAACGATAAGCCTTTTATTTCCGTACCTATCCTTTAATAAACACCATGCGTGTTCATAGTTGTCTTCTGTAATTTAAATATGTTTTAATAACGCTTCTGCTTCTCCGACGACGCTTGTTTTTAAATCATGCAACTTTTGAACCTTACTGAGTGAACTATTGTCATGTACCAGCGATGAAAACAAATCATTAAACGACGGCCATTTTTCATAGCTCCCACCAAACGAAGGTAGTTGTATTCGAGGTAGTTTGACTTCTGGCGGTGGACCCTGACCTCCGATCGTGCCCATGGTGTCCATAGATTCTAACTTTCTAGATGGTATCGCGCTTAACATGTCCTTCAAGTCACCCTTTAAACACAAGTACAAATCCTGAATGGTGAAATAATCTAGTGCAGGTAGGATTTCCCGTCACTTTTCTTTAATCGAAGTCATCCGAAGGGCTCTTGTCTCCATAAATATTCCCTCGGTTTGAGAGCCTTGCGGGATATTTAGAGACGATGGCAGGAGACCCGACGGTATGACTTTGGTCCCTTGAGAGAGAGGTAAAGCCCTAGTGTGGGATGCTACTTGCGTTGACACTTTGGCGGCCTCTCATCTCAAGGGTACCTCTTCTAGAGCCGGGGCGACATCAGAGGCAGTCGAATTTAGTAAATGGCGCAAATATGAGTCTTTAAGAAATTACTACACATTTGTGTCATTTGCTGTAGAGACTATCGGTCCGTGGGGTCCACGTGCAGTGAAGTTCCTAAAGTAACTGTATCCACGGCTGGTCGTCGCTGCTGGTGATAAGAGGGCTGGTTTCCTCGCTCAAAGACTAAGTATAGCTATTCAGCGAGGAAACGCAGCCAGCATTCTTAGCACTATACCACGGAGAGCAGGACTTTTTGACTATTTAAATTCGTAGTTATAATTGTATTAATTGTAAATATTGTAATTTTAATTATTATTTTTATTTCATGTTGCGTAGGTATATAATAATTGCTGTAATTTAATGTAATTGTTCATAAAACTAAACATAAAACATGAACAATTACATTTTATGTTGAATAAAAACGTTTAATTAAAAAGTGAGAGTTTCTTACAAATATTTAAGTTAAGTGACTTCTTAGACCCGAATGAATGAGATGGAAATGGAAACGATGATAACGATGACGATGTGGATGACGATGTCGATGTGGATGACGATGACGATGATCAGGACGATAGTGATGATGCTGATGATGACGATGACGATGACAGTAAAAATGATGATGATGGTGACGATGACGATGATGATGATGATGATGATGACGATGTGATGACGATGATGATGACGATGACGATGCAATAATGATGACGATGACGATGATGATGACGATGACGATGATGATGACGATGACGATGAAGATGGCAATGATGATGATGATGACGATGATGATGACGATGATGACGATGATAACGATGAACATGACGATGATGATGACGATGATGATGACGATGACGATGATCATGGCGATGATGATGATGATGATGATGATGACAATGAAGATGATGATGACGATGAAGATGATGATGACGATGAAAATGACGATTACGATGATGATGACGATGACGATTCCGATAATGATGACTGACGATGATGAGACGATGACGATGATCATGACGATGGTGATGATGGTGATGATGATGATGCTGATGATGATGATGGTGATGACGATGATGATGACGATGACGATGATGATGACGATGACGATGATCATGACGATGGTGATGATGATGCCGATGATGATGACCATGACGTTGATGATGACGATGACAATGATGATGACGATGACGATTCCGATGATGACGATGACGATGAACATGACGATGATGATGACGGTTACTATGACTATGATCATAACGATGATGGTGATGGTGATGACGACGATGGCGATGATGAGACGATGACGATGAAGATGATGATGATGTGATGATGACGATGACATTGACGATGTGATAGCAATGACGATGATGATGACGATGACGATTCCGATGATGATGACGATGACTATGATGATGACGACGACGATGACGATGATGATGACGACGACGATGACGACGACGATGATGATGATGATGACGATGAAGATGACAATTACGACGATGATGACGATGACGATTCCGATAATGATGACGATGACGATAATCATGACGATGGTGATGATGATGACGATGAAGATGATGATGACGATGGCGATGATGATGACGATGACGATGAACATGACGATGATGATTATGACGATGGTGATGACGATGATGACGATGCCGGTGACGATGACGATGAACATGACGACGATGATGACGATGACGATTCCGATGAAGACGACGGTTACGACGATGATGACGATGACGATTCCGATGATGATGACGATGACTATGAACATGACGACGATGATGACGGTTACTATGACGATGACGATGATGATGATGATGACATCACGATGATGACAATAATGGTGACGATGACGATGATGATGATGATGACGATGACGATGATGATAACGATGACGATGACAATGATAATGATGATGACGATGATGACGATGATGACGATGAACATGACGATGATGATGACGATGATGATGATCATGGCGATGGTGGTGATGATGATGGTGATGATGACGATGACGATGATGATGACGATGACGATGATGATGACGATGACGATGACAATAATGATGACGATGACGATGACGATGGTGATGACGATGATGATGATGATGACGATGACGATGACGATGACAATGATGATGATGATGACGATGGTGATGACGATGATGACGATGACGATGACGACTACGACGATGATGAACATGATGATGATGACGATGACGATATTGATGACAATGACGATGACGATGTCGATGAAGATGACGATGACGGTGACGATGACGATGACGATGATGACGATGACGATGATCATGACGATGGTGATGATGATGACGATGAAGATGACGATTACGATGATGATGACGATGACGATTCCGATAATGATGACGATGACGATGATGAGACGATGACGATGATGGTGACGATGCTGATGACGATGAACATGACGATGATGATGACGATGACGATGATCATGACGATGTTGATGATGATGATGACATGATGATGACAATGAAGATGATGACCATGGTGACGATGACGTTGATGGTGACGATGATGATGACGGTGACGATGACGATGAACATGACGATGATGATGACGATGACGATGACGATGACGTTGATTATGACGATGACGATGACGATGATCATGATGATGATTCTGGTAATATTAATCCCAATTTTACTCCCTACTTATATGGGGCAAGATTGTGTGCCTTCAAAAAAAAGGATAACGGTATCCGACCTATTACTGTTGGTTCCACATTTCGACACTTAACTTCAAAGTTAGCTTGCAGGCACATAATCTCAAACCTTAAGACAAAATTTCAGCCTACTCAACCAGGATTCGGCATCAAAGGGGGCTGTGAGGCGGCGGTACATTCAGTGTGTACCTTCTTAACAAATTGTAATGCAGATGTTCTTCTGAAGGTTGACCTTTTAACTCTATTGATAGGATAACCCTGCTGAAAGAAGTGGCTAACAATACCCCCGAAATTTATCATTACGTTTGGCAATGTTACAGCCAAAATTGGAACTTGTTTTATCAAAACCATATAATTGAGTCTGCTGTTGGTATTCAGCAAGGTGATCTATTAGGTCCAGCTCCTTTCAGTTTTGGAATTCAACCTATTATTTCAAATTTAAAATCCAAGTTGAATGTCTGGTATCTGGACGACGGTATACTGGGAGGTAAAGCAGATGACGTCCTCGGTGATCTTACTCACATTTTTCAAAATTCTAAAAATATTGGTATTGAACCAAATCCAATAAATGTGAAATAATTATTTCAAATAATTTATCACATTTTAACAGAGATACATTAATTCAAAATTTTGATCAGTCTTCTCCACGAATAACGACTGTCAATACGGAATCGCTTTATCTGCTCGGTGCTCCGATGTTTTTCGATGGTATTAAACCTGTTTTAAAACAACATTTGATCAATTTTTAAATCACGTTGATGAATTATATATCTTAAAATTACGTGTCACGTTGTTTGTTCGCGATGTACTCCTAAACTACTTAACCGATTTTAATCAAATTTGCACACCGAGTGCAATTTGGTCCAATTTGAGAGATAGAATAGTTTTTGCCCATGAGTGTCCCACATTTTTTTTTTTCAAATTTAAGGATTTTTAATGGGACTTGACAAAGGGTCGTCGAAAAATGCAGAACAACGTCTGCCTGGCAGGCTAGTATTTTATATTAATTTAGATTAAAAATAAATAAACCAAACCACAAATGTTCAGAAAAATAGCAAAATTAAAAAAAAATGTTGAAAATGTGTCAAAAATTAAAAAAACAAACGGCTGAGGCGTTGACGTTTGTGTATTAATATAATACTCTAGAAACTGATTAACTTTTATTTAAAACTTTTATTAAATTTTCAATGAAATTACATTGTGTAAAAAAAAAACTTTACAAACGTCAGCAAGCGAGATATGGTCACCGTAAGATTATTAGCCCTCATCAACTTACAGTCTGTAATTATACTGGCTCCCATCCAAATCAAAACACAGAAATGCAAGCAGTGCTTTTTAGCGACATGAATTGCTAAGACCGAGCTCTTACCCACCCGGCCGGACTCCTAGGTAGAAAAAGTCCTATCACCTAGTAAGTAAATGCGTAGCACCCAAAAGGTTAAGATGGAATATCTTGTTTTCAGTTTATTTTATAGGATAGTGTGACAAACGAGCACACAGTTCACTTGATAGTAAGTGCTTGCTGTGGCCCATAGACATCTCCATTTATCCTCGGTTACGAATCAAAATGCAGATGCATTGTCATCCGTGAAGTCTAGGATGCAATGCCTCGTTTACAGTAAAAAGGATCTTCGGTTATCTACACTCACCATACGGAACACAGCAGCATTAAGCTACCATTTTACGATGGTATTCCGTAGGAGTGTGGTCCTGAAACGTCATAATACTGCTATTTTACGTTAGTATTTTATGAGCGTAGTCCTTTTCTCGTCTCTTCACAATTAGATTCAGATACGTTGCCTTAATTACTATAGCTATACTAATTAATTATTTTCTTTTGTTTCAGATTTCATTCAAGTCGAACGATTCAAATTAGCAGTAAAATACGTTTAGTATATTTCGTGTAAAGTACTATTAAGCAATGCCCATTCCGTTCTAAAAGTTTCTAAACGTTTAAAGCTATTTAAAAATTGTATTTTAAATTTGTCTCTATCTTGTTCTTCTATACAAAACTAGGGCGAACTTCGCGTGTGTTTTATACTAATAGAAAAACGAGGACGACAACAAAGCAACGATGGCTAGGCCTGAAGTTGTGCGATGAACCGACTTATGAAGACGAGGGAATGGACGAACCTAGCGTCACGAAGAGGCCCTCTGTGCTAACCATAGACAGGGCCGCATTTCTTCTACTGAGAGTCAAACGAGCGTTTAAGAAGAAGAGACAACAGAGGAAAGAAAAACAGTAAGTACAAACTGGTAATTTAGCAGTGTTGAACATGGCGTGGTGTGAAGCCTGTTGAAATCCATCTCATGATAAGTTCATTTGGATAGTAAGGCCGAATATATAACGATTTTTAAATAATATGGGTAACAAAGGAGCACGCAGTCGACCTGATGGTAAGTGTATACAATTCAATGATATCTACCTCTATCCTCGAATAAGAATCTAAATGTAGATGCGTTGTCACCAGTGAGGACTAAGATTGAATGCCTCGTATCTAGTAAAAAGGGCCTCCGGTACTCTACACTTACCATACGAAACAGCAGTATACATTTTACGCCGGTATTCGGTGACAGCGTGGTCCTTCCCCAGTCGAGGTGACCCATTTGTGCTACAACCATAATACAGCTGCAACATGGCTCTGCTACATATATGTAATGAGATGGACAACCCCATGTTTAATCCACATATTATATGCGTGTTGGCAAACTTTTCACTTAAAATTGCGATTTGCAGTATTAACTCTGACAGTGGGAGTGGAACTCGAGATGTTCGAGTATGATGCGCGTGACCCAAGATATTTATAACGAGTCTCAGCCTTTGAACTATCACAGCCCACCCTTATGCTATCAATCAAATACTTTCATTATCATACTTTTGCCTGTTAAATATATATTTTTATATAAAAAGCTTCCTCAATCTTGGGGTTATTCAAATTACCCGCATGTTTACCTGTTTTGTTTATACATAAAAAATAGCATGTTTTTAGTAGACATCTTGGCGACTTAAGTATTGCCTGAACGTTAACCTTTCTTGTTTCGAGACATTTCGGAGATAAGAATGATTGGTATTTGCCTCACGTAACATAGTAATGTAATCCTTAGCCTGCCGTACTGTTCTTGTAAGTTCTAAACGTTTCAATCCGCGACGCGTCCATCTTTCCCTTCAAAATAATGTTTCAGTTTTTTTTTTGGATGGCCTATAAATACGAAACACTCCGATGTTAAAACCCTAAATTTCGTTACTAGATTGCTTCTTAGAATTTAATGGCCAGGATAACATATCAGCTTTATATAATTTTTTGTAAATACTAGCAATGCTAACTATTGCGACTAATGTTAAATATATTACTAATATTCCCTTTAACCATATACTAAAACCAAAAACACCCGAAACGTCGGGAATTAAAAAGTTAAATTAAACGCGACAAAATCCGTAAAAATTCGTTTCATTTAATCAAATACAGGCTTATAATAGATTCTACTAAGTTGCTTTTAGGTATTTCCCATGAGAACTTAATCAAGTAACTATTAAATCCTCTATTAAGTATGTAAGTAATAAGAACCTACCAAACCAATACCAAATTTTTATCAGTAATGTTACATAAAAATTATTCAAATTTGTTAAAAATCTTAAAATCGATGCTATAGCATAATAAACACCATGAAATTTGTTAATGTTTTAAGAAATCCCTGCAAGCAATTAGTACGATATACAGTTTTTCGCAACAATAGTAGGTTTATTTATTCATAACGAATCGGGCTTTTTGGTAGAAATATAAACCATATTAGTTTCCGAATCAGGAAGCTTTTCTTTTTCTTCTAGTTTGTTTTTGCCTAAGTCCTTCTTTACTGAAGATTTATTTGAAAGTGCTGGTGTTAAATTAACAACTTTGATATCTCCTTTTATCTCATTATCTCCAACTGCATGTACGTCTGGTTTCTTTTTTAAAAATAATTCAGTATCCTTAGTTGTTAAAGTTTTCTTTTCCGGTAGCAAGTATATATCAATAGTCTTTGATTTTATGGGTTCTGAGGGTAGAACCGGTCTTCGCGGAAAAATATTTTTCAGAATGTTCATTAATGACGGCAATAATAAATGATTTGCTTGAATAGGATTTGAAATCATTTGGTTTTGCTTTGGAGAAAATTCAAGGAAAACTCCATCCTCATGAATATTTTCATGAGAATCACAACACAAGGTGGATGAAATGAGGTCTTTCTTAAAGGAGAATAGGTCGTTACTCATCAAAATTTTGTTAAGTATTTCTGAAGGATGGGTTACAAAAGGATCCTTCATGCCCCGAAGACTTGAGCAAGGGCAAGGTTCTTCCTCTGGGGAATCATGTTGTGAAGAGAAAAATGAACTAGATGGATGTAAAGATGAATCTTTCTTGGTTAACAAACCTGAAAATGTAAAACTGTCTATTTAATATTATAACCTTTAATTTAGTAAAGGTTATCAATTAATTTCACAAAATAACATTACAAGTTACGTATTGAAGTATAAATGGTACGAATAAAAAGATAATGTTATTAAATAACTAATTATGGGTTTGATAATAAATTTTGAAAATAATTAATATAGGTGCGATGTGACAGTAAAATGTATTTTTTTTTGCATTCATATTTTGGTAAACGTCTAATAAGATTAAATATTTAAATTAAAAAATAGTAATAAGATTTTAGCTACAGGTAATGCCAGTCGAAAACAAATTACGTTATAAAATATTAAGTTTTCATTACAAGATGGTATTTTAAATAAAGCTATAAAAATATATTTTTTAATAATATCCCATGATAAATAACTTACCTCTTTGTTTATCGTTCATATAAAATGAAACATCAATTTTACCGAAATTGACAAGCGAATTACTTATAACTGGCACTGGCTTGGTCAGTCTTGTGTCCCGGCATATTACTTCTGTCAAGAACCCAATCAGTATCGTGAGTTTCAGCAGCATTACCTAAATTCAAATGTATTAATAATATAGTTAGTTAGAAGAAACAAAAAACTATATTCAAATGTAATCCAATTAAGAAGAAAACGAGCTCAATATTTACGAAGTACAAATCGTTTGATGACACAAGCAATAAGAATAAACGGTCGAATGAAATTCAGCACAAATCAAATCACCCTGTTTCACAACTTCAATTTAGCGGTTTATGGGATTTGGATTTTACAGCCGGATTTCGTAATTGCAAAAACCTACGGAAAACGATTTTGAACATTATCGTAACATATATTTCAACCAGTTAAAATGCCTGGCTATACGGCTGTTTATTTTTTTTGCTCATTTCTATATTATTTTATTTTAACGCATCATCATTATATCTCATATCTTATAATAGTTTTTGTACGTAGTTTAAGCTTTTACGATAACGTAATAAAAATAAATATTTGGGGCGAAGCAATAAAATATTGCAGACGGTACTTATGATATCAAGTGATCGTTTATGAATCAAATTTACTCTTTTAGTAGATTATTGGCTTGCATGAATTCAAAATTCAAAAATGTTTTATGCTACTGTAGTCCTTAGATATGTTGTGACATTTTATTGAAACGATTATAACATCCATAAATTTACTTTTAAAACTAATAACATATTTATTTAATTCGATGCAATGGCAAAACTTATAAGCCCCATTTCATGTTGCGGTTGCAAAGAGTCAAACATTTGATTTACAAAAACAATTTAAGACATAGAAGAATAGACAGAAGACATAAAGCACGAAAAACCGACAACCGTTGGGGATAAAAGGTTCTCGAATAGCAGTCTCGTACTGGTAGGCGAAGTGTAGGGCGACTCCCCGCTAGATGGAGTGACGACCTGGTAAGACATGCAGGAAGTCGATGAGTGCGGGTGGCTCAGAACCGTGCTAAGACATAATCTGACAAATAGTAAAATAACCATCCCAAAAATAATATTTAATACCCTAGGTAAACTAGACAAAGATAGTATGCTGATTGCAGGTAATAAATTTAATTGGTCGAGG
>DWHP01003769.1:0-13095 GCA_018247895.1 Parnassius honrathi
GTCATCTACATCTATCTTCAATTAAGAATTAAAATGCAGATGCGTTGTCACCCGTGAGGACTAACATGGAATGCCTCCTTTCCAGTAAAAAAGGTCTGCGGTAATGACTATTATTATTCCTAATATCTTGTAAAAATCTATTTAGGGCTTCGAAACCCTTCGAAACCCTTTATGAACCATAGTACTCTCACTCCAAATATTTAATTTGGTTTTGCGGAGTACTTCTGCCATATTATTGTGGAGTGGGGTTTCAGTTGTATCAAATCAAGAGGAAGTTTAAACGCGGAGTTTGCAGTTTCACCTTCTTCCAGGAGAGTGGCATTAATTCCGTACGATGCAACCGCTAGAGGCGACATCACGATTGCTTCTCACTTTGGCCAGCAATAAATTTAATAGAAAAGTCTTGCCTGTTTCACCAAGAGGATCCAAAAAAAGAATCAGTTACACCTGCGTCGATACTGGAAAGTATTTTTATAATAGATATGTCTCTGTTCATTGGTTAGAGAGCTTTCACTGCTTGACACCAGTTGTGCTAAGGAATTGACATCGTAACTTGTTTCCTTCAGGTGGTCCCGGATATTGTGCAAGCCTTCAGACCTTTGAGACTGAGGCAACCGGTACTACTGTAGGCTTCGTCCTCCTAATGTTAATATTGCTTCTACTATTCTGACCAAACATTTATTATATATTTCATCTGCTAGATGTTCATCTATAATGCCAGAAAGCCTTTCCATTTGTCGATTGTAGTCTTCTGATAGGCTATCCCTGTATTTTACCCAAAAACTTAGTGTGTCTGTAATCTCAAAGAATGCCAGCATTATGAAAAAAGTTACGCATTATGGCAACTCGCATAAGGCTGCTTCCTTTAGTGCTGACTCCCAATGTTTGTCGTCCTCTAGCAAGCCAAGTTTCATGCAAGCTAATTGAAAAGTTGGTTGGAGGACACCGTAGACAGTCTTCAAGTCATCGAAGGAGGATGGATCCCTAACCTCATGCAGAAGTAAGCGAAGATGGTAACACTGTTATTCGGGTGAATCGTGTGCACTCTACCTAGACCGAGTGTTCTTTCATTATTCCTGGCCATCTACGGGTTTTCCTCTTTTCCTTCTCAAAAATAAATTTTTTTGCTATACAAAATCTGAAGGCACTTCCGTATATAAAATTTAGCAAAATCATCTGTTTGACGTAAACCAAAAATGCTAACAGTGTCGTTTTTGGTGGGCTATTAACTTTGTCGACGAGGTTGTCGGAATTAAAATAGACTCGTTGGCCATTTACAAGGTGGACAGCTAAATGTATGACTGCGGGAAATCTTTCATGTATGTAATACCCTAATTTCCTCCAAACTGCTTTCGAACTACTCAAATAAGGTATAATTACGAATGTACTTTATCGATTTAACAAACTTGCAAAATTCTACATTAATATGTGCCTTAAATGTGCGTGACAGAACCTTATTATAGAGGACGACCGACCTATTGTCTACTTCAATGTTTTTTAATTTAAGTGTAAAGTACTGTGGGTTACCATCGTCATCCGTCTGTGTATCTCGTGATATTTTTGCTACATTTATTATCTTTCATGCAGGGAGAATGGATTTGGTATCTTAGCACCATCCACCACCGTCATCCACCGTGTCAGGCGAAATGTGGTTAACCATCCACAACAATATGTGTATGTAAGGCGGTCCCCGTTTCTGCCATTCGGTAGAGAACACGAAACAACGTACCTCTCCAAATATTTTTCCTTTGGTTAGAAGCGTCATTGTTTTCTTAACTTTGTGGTGAAAAATCCTGGCTATTATATCGTGTCTATCATAACTTTTTTGCCCAGGCAAAAGCATCTCTGTGATTTCATCCCATCAAGGGTTGCAAGTAAATGTTCTTTATAAAGAGATCGGAAGGACCGTAGTGGCGCACATACGCCGTGGCGTCTTGTGTCCGTTCATGCCTATATGCATAAGCGGACACAAAACGCCCATGGCCCCCAGTAAAGGAAGAAGGAAGGTGATGCTGATCAGCTGGGTCAAATGGTGGTGCCATTTGACCCAGCTGATCAGCATCACCGTCTTATTTCACTGTCGCATCCTGCGAGTGTGTATAAACTGTCCGCTCTAGAGTTTCAATAAAATAATAAACACGTTTTCCATCAATTCTGTTAAAGAATATTTATGCAAAATTTGAAGTAGATTGGAACTGGGAATCACGTTGTGCTATGCAAAATTTGCCCTGGCTTTTCACTTCCTTAGGGGTAGGATTTCGGAAAATCCTTTTTTATCGGATGCCTCCGTCATACAAAGAACCCTCCAAGTTTCAGGTATCTACCGATCAGCGGCTTAGGCTGTGCTTTGATCCGTCAGTCAATCAATCATTCAGGACAAAGCATTTTATGAGTATGTATAGATAATTAACCATTTTCTAAATGTTTGTGCGCATGTCTCCGTGCGGCCTTATCTTCCGAATGGGTGAACCGATTCTGATGAAACTTTACGAACAGATGGAGAACAATAAAGTTAAAAAGTTACAGCCTATATACGTCCTACGGCTGAACATAGGCCTCCCCTCATTTCTGAGAGTTTTAGGGCAAGGGCATGTCTGTCGCGCTGCCCCAATGCGTGTTGGCGAACTTCACGTCTTTGAAATATATTTTTTCTTATTATATATATAGTTGAGTTGCGAGTCACCACAGAGGCATTCCTTCTTAGTCTTTCACAGGTGCCAACACAACTAACTGCATTTCGATTCGTAGTCGAGGATAGATTTAGATGCCTAAGGGCCGTAGGAACTACTTACCATCAGGCGGACTGTGGCACGTTTGTCACTCTTATCCTATAAAAATTAAAATCCTATCGAGTCGAAGCCAGGGCATGCCGCTAGTATTTAATGTTATATTCTGATATGATCTAAACTCTATGGCGCTGTTGCCTAACATAGTTATTCTGTTTGTGACGATTAGTTACATTTGCTCACCGAGACCTTGCAAGCAATCAGGAAGTCACAATACAGCACCGCCTGCTAAGCAAATAAGAGCACGTGACTTAAGAATATTCAACATAGTACCATCGGAAAGTCACCTACCGCCTGCTAAGGAAAAACCAGCACGTGTTTAAAAATTGACTCAATTTTCTTACGTGACGTAAGAATATTCAATATAGTATAAAAACCAAGGTATATTTGTTAAGACAGCCCAGTAGTAATTAAGTTAGTTTGTAAGTAGTCTAGTATTCTTGTGTACTCACATTGTGATAGTAGTTAAGTTAGCTTGTAAATAAGTTAGAAAATAAAGCAATATAGGAAAAAGTCGTCGCCTCCTTCCAATTCAACCCTCCCTAAGCTGCCGCAAAAGTAAGTGATTCGACCAGCTGCGTGTTTATATGGTTTCGCTCGTATGATATTGCGCAACGAATGAATGTTCGAAAGTCCGCAACGAATAACAATTTATGTAAAAGCAATTAATCGATCGCTACGAGATTTTCATAATCATACTCGTATGTGTCAAGTTCCATAGCAGTTTGCCTGAACTGCTATGGAACTTGACTGGAACTGATATGAGGCTTGCCACCCGTTCAGATATAAACTCATTAACGGCGAAGCCGACAATACCGATTGTCCCCGCCCCCCACTCCCCTCTTCACATTTATGTTTTTAATTGTATCCCATTAATTTGAAAGAAATTAGTTGTTGACTCATGCTGCACCTTAATAATTATAACACGAATTGGTGTCGCTCAAACGATACGACGCGACGTCGGCCGACAGCAAAACGAGCGGTTTATCGATTAGCTGATCACATCCGTGCGGCGCCTAAAGTAGTCGAACGCCCACGTTGTCGTGTTTGGGAGGATTCGACTGCCGAACGTAAGAGAACAGGTATCTCAACGGCTGTTCTGGGGAATCAACTGCCAAATACAACTCAACAGCCATCGCGACGGTCTTTCGAAGGAGTAACTGCCAATCGCTTGTGAACAGCAGTCGCAATAGCCGATAAGCGTTAAGCTGATACGTACTCGGCCTAAACCGATGCGATGTCTCGTGGGTGCATGTGGTTTACTCCCTAAGGGTAACAAACGAGCACACAGTCCACCTGATGGTAAGCGAATGCTGTGGCCCATCGACATGTACGTTTATCATCATGCAGTCAAAATGCAGATGCGTTGACAGGGACGACACCTGTGGACTAAGATGTAATATCACATTTTCTATAATAATCCGGTTCTCTACAATAGTACAAAACATAGCCGTATTAAGTTTTACGCTAGTATTATGTGTGGTCCTACCCCGGTCGAGCCGACCCATTCGTGCTACAACCACAATATAGCTGCAGCGTCGCTCTACCACGTTGAAAAGAATTAAGAGAGTGCGTTTAAAAAGCAAGTTTTGTACGTTTCAGGCGGAGAGTTGTTCTCGCAGCGGTTCGAGGGGTACACGCTGCACATGACGGCGCTGTTCGAGCAGGTGGTGGTGTCGTGGGCGCGGCCCGGCCAACCGCAGCGCGAGGTAGGGCTCGCGCGTGAGACCCTCGACAATCGCTGGCACTGGGTGGCGCTGCGCTACCGCCCGGAACCACTCTCCTTGCTGCTGGAGGTCGATAAGGACACACAGGTATACTCTCGTCACATTTAGAATAGAATACATACTTTAGTACCTAGTACAGCCGCTGTCTCTCCTGCTCGAGGTCGATAAGGAGACACAGGTATTCCTGTTTACTTACAGGAATATATGCGCAGGAGATGATTAGAGTGCCTGAGTGTATGCGCAAGCACAGTTGCACTCTCTATTCCCTTACTCCCTTTGTTCGGTGGGACGGTATTGCAGTCGTCAATTCCTCTAGCGGGGGGGGGGGGGGGGATCACTGGCACTACACTGGTTGGATAATCATGTTCTCATGTTTTGTAACCAGTACTGGGGAGGAAATTATTATTTTGCTGCCCGTAATAATATTTTACTAATCTTGTACTAATATAAATCTAAATGAATCTTGAACTAATTTTGTGTTGTGACAGGAAATGTGTAAATTTAACGACAGTAATATTCATTCAAACCGTGTATTGTTGGCGTGGGGGAATCCACTGCCACATGTTATGGGTTTCGTAAAGGGCGACAAAGGAAAATGAAAGGAGAAATTGGCGGCAGCATCTTCATGGTAACAACTAAACAGAATAAAAAAATCTGCAGTTGTCAAAACCGTGGCAAAATCACCCGGATTCAATCTATTTAGTGAGCTTATGTGCAGCAATGTGCTTCTGATGAAATGTAACGAATGAATTGTTAGGCCATGGTTACCGCGCTCGGCAGGCAGGTTGGCGAACGCAGTTTTTTATTATTTGGTTTTATATCAGAAAGAAGCTGCTGTCCATCTCCCGATTTCTCTCCGTCGCGTCACCCTTTACTACTTTCAGTATGGTTTTTTTTCTCTTCATTAGGGATAACAAACAATTGTAAAATGTAATCCTATTATTAAACACAATACCATATTTAAGTTTAACAATCGTACAATCAACACCGTTATCCACATATTACTATTGGGTCTGTGTATTTAATAGTTAAAATTTAATGTTCCATTAAAAACGACTCGTTTACTACTAAATGAGTAGTGGATTATCAAATGCCGCCACTAAAAGGCGAAATACAGTTATATAACTAAATATTAAGGTAACAATAAATTGTGAACGCGTTAGTTTCAAAGGTGGGTCTACGCTACAGGAGCCGAGCACGAGCTGAGCACAAGCTGAGCCGCTCCACTCACGGAGTTAAGTGTGGACGTACAACTAGCCTACAACATGCAAATCGATGCGTGCCATGCAAATCCCTTTGTGTTCGTCAAAAAACCGACAATAGGGTGAGCACAGTCGAGCACGAACCAAACGCTCGAAGCGCGCTCGTTCGAGGCTTGTAAGTCGGTCCACACTACACGAATTTGTGCTCGGATCATGCTCTGCTCGTGCTCGGCTCGTCTAGCGTAGACCAACCTCAAAACTATCGTTGTACAAAAGACTGGCTGTGTCCGACATGCGGGTTTACATGAGTAAGTAAATTCGAAGCATTTTGAGGTATAATGATGGTACAGAATTAAATTGTATTAAAATTAAAGTGTCATGCATGATATCAATAGATGAATTTACGATATAAATACGACATGTATAAAAGGAAAAATACTGTAATAAAATATATAATTGCATACGTACACACTGAACGTATCTAATTGTTATTTATTATGCTTTTTACTGTTATAATCCAGTGCGTGGCTACCATCCTACCTGATGGTGAGTGGTGACGCAGCGTTCACAAGAGACTATTCGCTTTTCCCTTAAAGACGCCCAGATTGTAATTGTCGAACGGAACGATAGACTTCAGCACATTATTCCACTCCTCGGTTCGAATGCGTGGAATATCGTCAACAAAGGCCGCCGCCTGTTTGTCCGATGGTGACAAGGAGAGGGAGGAATAAAATTAATATGCAATTCATGCACACACTCTCCAATATGTATCCTATAGAAAACCGAAAGGTGGGCTACTTTACCTGTGTTCGAGATTGAAGAAATTGCCTGAAACCAGATTCGGATCACCAATAAACCTCTTACCAGGCCTTTCCATTGAGTTCAAAGCGGCTAGGTGGCATTTTGTAGCACCATCTCATATATGGCAGCATAAAATACTCCATGCACGACCGAACTTGCGCTTTTTATTTACTATGCAGCTGTCCCGGCGTAAAGTACCGCCGTTTACTTTCGTGCAGCTTTAGCTTTTAGATTCAATGAATTACCCGAAGTTCAGGTTTGAAGAAAGCTCAACTGAAGGCGGTGTTTTCTAATGGTACATTTCGGAAAGAAGGAAACAAGATGAATTGGCTCCTTTTTCTGTGAAGAGACACACTTGTGGTTTGGGGGCGTTGAATTTAACAAGATTGGCGTCGCCCCATTCGGAGACTTTCTGTAGTGTGTGATTCAATTAAAACATTGAACACACAGATAGGGTCACAAACTTTAAGACAATATAATTGAGCTTTGTTGTTATGCAGTCATGCGCAAAACAAAAGAATTAAAAGAGTTGATACTTACTCAATATAAATTAAAAACCGTAAAAAAATTTTGTTGTTTTGAAATGACCGCACCATAAAGGTACTCCTTTATATATACAGTAAGACCGCACGTACACTGACCGCTCTTCCGCCAACGTTAAAACTGCAATCCACGCGAAATAAAAACAAAGGTCATTTATACGCATGACATAATCTGCTATAGATTATGTCTGACATAACTTCATCAAGTTAACGTACAAAAATTGAGATGTGTGAATTTATCTGCGATTACTATATAAATATAAATTAACACATTATATCACTTGGTATTTTCTTTCTGAATTATTCCTAGTTACATCCTTTACTAGCCCCTATTTGATGTAGTAACGACCTAGTATGATACGCAGGAAGTTAATGGATACAGGTAGCTCAATACCATGTTTTATGATATGACTGCCTAGTTGGTCTAGTAGTTGTAAACGCGACTGCTGATCGTGAGGTCTCGGGTTCGAATCCTGGATCGGGCTAAAATCAGTTATTAGCAGTAGCAGTCCGGAGTCAGGAAGTTGGCGGTGTTCTACCCCCGTGCCTCAGAAAGTACGTTAAGACATTGGTCCTGCGCCTGATCTCTCTGCGATCGTGTCGGGTTGTGGTTCCATCGCACAATGAGTGAAGGATTAGAGAGTGCGCCTGGGCTTGCGCATACACTCGGGCACTATAATCCCATGTTGCGCAGATGGCTAGTCTCCGTTGAAACCGGCCGCCGAAATTCAGACATAATTTTATTATTATCTCTGTTTAGTTTTCACATAACTGTTGAAGTATCATTGCATTTATTGAGCTAACGGATCATCTACACATTTAGTCTTCCCACGTCAAAGTGTATGATATTATCAGCTCATTCTCGCGAGCGTTTGTCACAGAGTCTTGTAAAAACGTAAAACACGTAACGCTTTTTTAAAGCTTTTTTTACGTGGTAGAACCGGGGAAGGACCGCAGTCTCACAGATTACCACTATAAAATAGTCGCTTTGTGTTGCTGTGTTTCGTATGGTGAGCGTAGAGAACTGGAAAGGAGGTATTTCATCTTGGTACTCAGGGGTGACAACGCACCTGCTTTTGGATTCTTAACTGAAGATGATCGATATCCACAGAATTCACCATTCACTTACCAACACATGTGGGCTGAGTACTCGTTTGTCGCCCTTGTTCTATATAAAAAGGTGTGCCCGTATACGTATGCAGGTAATCGCGAACGTGACGTGGAACCCGGAGCTGCTGTCGCCGGGCGCGCTGGAGGCGGGCGGCGCGGTGCTGCTGGTGGGCAACTTGTTCAGCGGCTGCATCCACGAGGGCCCGCAGCTCGAGTTCCACGCGGCAAATATGCAGCATCGCAACGTCACCTTCGGAAACTGCCCGCTCACCACCGACGACTGTAGCTATAACCATATACTTAGAGTATACTTTTTATTACACTGGCAGAAGCAAATAGTTAAGTTAAATATAATACTTAACTTTGGATATGGAGTCAACTCAACTAGTGCAACGTGCACAACGTACTATAACGTGCATAATATAGCTGCAATGTGGTAGAGCTTCGCTGCAGCTATGGTTGTAGCACGAATGGGACGGCTCGACCGGGGAAAGACCACGCTCACACAGAATACCAGCGTCAAATAGCAGCATAGTCCTGCTATGTTTCGTTTAGTAAGTGTAGTGTTCTGAAGACCCTTTTTTTACTGGAAACGAGGTATTCCATCTTAGTCCTCAGGGGTGACAACGCATCTGCACTTTGATGATCGAGGATAAATGTAGATGTCTATGGGCCAGAGAATCCACATACTACTGTGCTCGTTTATCACCCTTATTCTATAAAAAAATCTATATAGCCAGTGTCAAGTAATAAGAAATTATCTACTTTTTTTGGTAATAGACTTAACTAAACTACGTACTTGTACATTTGCCAGTGCCATCCATAACATCCTATAAAAATCCACTGATGAACATAGCACTCTCCCATAGATTGCTTCGTATGGAGGAAATGCCTTACGAGGGTTGATCCCAGTGGCGATTTTAGTTAAAAAAAATGATTTATTTTTCTACATAGTTTCCTAACAAGTCAATACATTTAGTTAATTTTTTTATGAAATCAGAATTCTCAGAAAAAAAATTCTTTATCTTGAACATCCAAAAAAACCTCAACAATGTCCATCACTTTGCTATCGTCTGCAAATTTCTTGCCTTGAAGGCGTTCCTCGAGCCGAGGAAATAAATAAGTCTCTGTGATCTGGCGTTTCATGAATAGCAGCCATCGCAACTGCGGTTTTGTGGGCCGAAGCTTTGTCTTGGTGAGACAGTATTCAGTTTTCCGCGTCTTTTTTCCTTAATAGCCTCCTTCAATCTTCTTATTTGGCCTGCGTAGTAAGCGGGCGAAATACTGGATTACTTCTCCAATTATTCCACCAAAATTATTCCTTCAGCGTTCCAAAAAAACTGACGCCATAACTTTTCCCGCCGACCTTGACACTATGAATTTATTCAACATCGAAGAAGAGGCTCGTTTCCAAGCCGTTGATTGTTGTTTGGTTTCATAATCAAAATGGTGGATCCAGGTCTCGTCCATGGTTTCAAGTTTCACCCTTGAAATGCAGACGCGTTTTTTCTTTTGCTCGTCGGTTAACATTAATGATACCTAACTCGCAGAGAGATTTTTCAAATGCATTTTCATTAGTTCCCAAGGACTCTTTGAACACTGCCATATGAGATCCCTGTGACCTCAACTATATGAAATATGCCTGATGATTACTCTTCTGTCTGTCAATACGACATCTTCGACTTATTTTACGTTATCTTCAGTGAGGGATGTGGATGGGCGTCCTTCGCGATGTTCAACTTCAGTGGATGTTCTGCCCAGCTTAAACTCCTTGGTCCAGCGTACAACTGTGGAATATGGAAGAACAGAGACCCCATGTTTCCACAAAGTCAGTGATAGACATTTTTTAAACAGCAGCTCTAATTTAGTTTTCTTCCATTTTAATGTTATCTCTTCGATGATTCGTATTTAAATTAATGTGAACCTCCCTTGAATTGTAGCCTATTTATATGACGTTTTTTATGCTGATCTCGTGGGTACATACTACATTAGCAAGGAAAAAAACTTTTTTGGTTTTTATGAGCGCTGGAAATAACCCATTAACATTACTTTTGGATCACTCCTCGTAGTTGCCGGGCGGGTGATTTTTTATGATATTAGGCTGGTATCAGGAAAACCCTGCTATCAGTCTTCCGAAAAAAAAAAGACTCAACTACTTATGCTTTTGCCAGTGTCAAGTAATAAGAAATTATGAACAATAATTATTGGTCTACATAGTAAAATTTTTGAGATTTTGTCGGTAGTTTGAGCGAGCAGACAGTTGACGACGATAGTATCTGAAGGCGCCTAAGTAAAAACATTGTCTTGAGGTTCTAATCACGATTGAAGCACTGTGAAAATTCACTGTGAAATTCACAGTACGTTAGCAACCCAGGTGCTTGTCTCTGAACTACCACGGCAACAATAAATTAATATATAATATCGTCCACTTGATCGATTATAGGTATCGACAGAAAAGATGTACTGAGGATACCGCCGAAGGATCATTGCTACAACGAGCCATGCATGCGACACGGAACCTGTATATCCAGACATGACAGGTGAGATTTAAAAAATATCCAACAGCTTTTATGTATTCAAACGTTTTATGCAAAAAAAGACTCAATATAAAGTACAAAAATTGGTTGACCCTGCGGGCTATCCATGGAACTTCCCGCTAATTTCAAATGCAAAGCGCTCCAAATTTCACCAAATAGTGGACGTGGAATATGAAATATCGGAGTAATTCAAAACAATCAATTTTTTCAAAATTTTTCGTTAACAATGTCCCACGAACGAATCAACCGATTTTGACTGTAGGCGGCGATCGACGTGGTTTTTCAAGGTTAAAAGCTGATAAGTTTTTGGAATCGATCTGTAAAGCCGTTTAATAGTTATTCCAAAAGAACAGTTTTTCCAAAATATTTATTTCTGAGATTTCGTTAAATCTACCGGTCTGAATTAGTTAAAATTCGTAGAAAATCTAAGTTTGATGAAATTAATTCATTGCAATTGGTTAAGACGTTCGAAAGTTGTAAGACGTTAAGATTTGATGAAAACTCAATTTTCGAAAACGGGGTAAAACAATAACTTCCCGATTTTTGAAAATTATAATTTTCTTAGCGGCAAGTTAAAAGAATTAAGTTCTGAACACTTAGATGTCCATTATGGAATTATTGGTTAGGAGAGTTTTTTTCTTGAAATGTACTAATGAAAAAAATTCATTACTCAATATAGAAATTCCTTATACTTTTATCTAAAAAATTGATTATGACTTATGGAACAGCTTAATATCGGATTTACTCACTAATTACGTATTGTGTAAAATGACAAATGCCAACTCGGCTAAGTTATGTTGTAAACAATGAATACTGCCTTTAAAGCTGTAGATTGTTAACAAATAAAATAAAATAAGTTAAATTAAACGCAATAAATCCGTGAAATTAGTTTTACCCAACAATGTAATGTTTTTCAGCGAAAAGTTGATAACATAAGAAAATAATCGAAAAATATCATAAGGAATTTATTTCAGTTATTTGTCAATAAACTTGATAACCACATTCATTCCATTGCCAATATAGTTAAATCAAAATACATATTATATTATTCTTTATAGAAATCTTTGTTAGCTATTATAATTTCAATTAGTAACAATTCATTTTGTCTGATCAGACGTCAACAGAAGTAGGAAACGATAATAGGAAGTTATAGAAAGTTCTTAAAACTTCTGGTAAATGGCAGTGTCATTCTTGTATTTATGCCTGATGTGAAATATTCAGATCAGCATCGGAAAATATAAAACAAAATTGGTTTACTCTATGTCAAGATGTCTTATACATAGTTATATTCACGCGTGGTACATGTGGCAGGTACGAGTGCCATTGCAGTGCGCGCTACACAGGGAACAACTGCGAGGTGGACGCGGGCGAGCCGTGTGCGTCGGCGCCATGCCAGCACGCCGGCCGCTGTTTGGAAGACGCCCGCGGCGACTACACCTGCCTCTGCGCACCCGGCTACCACGGTATGTGCTCCCTCTCGCTCGCACCGTGCCAGCATACCGACCGCAGCATGGAGGACGCCCGCGCGACTACACCTGCCTCTGCGCGCCCGGCTACCACGGTATGTGCTCCCTCTCGCTCGCACCGTGCCGGCACGCCGGCCGCTGTGTGAAAAACGCGCGCGATCTCTCATTCGCTTGTTCGCTGGCGCAAACAACGCAACAACTGCGGGGTGTTAATTATAAATGACATAACGAATTAATTTTATAATTGCTTTTTCATCATATTTTTAGTTACTTAAAACGACTTTATATCAGAGAAAACTTTCCTAATGCCCAATAAACCGGTAAAAGTGAGAGCATCTTTAAAGTTTTGGTGCGAGTATCTATAACGCCATCGACAGTTCACGTGGTGAATACACCACATTTGTCGTTAAGCAGTTGACTGTTTTAGATGTAATAAAATAGCATTGTATACAAGTGACTGCATTGTTGCGCAGGCACTTATTGCGAGCTGGAGGTGTCGCTGGACCCGCAGTGCGTGGCGGGTCCTTGCCGCAACAACGCCAGCTGCCGCGTGCCGCCCGGCGCCGACTCCTACGTTTGCGACTGCCCGCCCGGTACGCACGCGAACATGCATACGTACACACGCACGCATGCACACACACATACACGTACGCACGCACACACGTACATGCACATGCACGCACGTTGATGATTCACTTCTGAAATGACGATAGTACGTAATATTAAGTCACTCTTAAAGAAATTTCAATTCAATCCATAGGACACTGACAATACGGGTTTGTAATACGAGGGACAAACTGAAATTATCGGGAATAAGAAAAACCACAAGCACGGTATAGCTAAATTATATTTTATTGTTTTTCGAAGTATTCTCCGTTCAACTTAATGCACTTTTCCATTCGTGCAAACCAATCATTAAAACAG